>JAJIBD010030985.1:0-267981 GCA_021461705.1 Cryptotis parvus | reverse complement strand
TTCAATGTTCAGTTCTAGTCTGGCATTACCATTTCCAATAATTATTAGCACACTGGTCCCTTCTCTATCTTATCTAGCTTCTGACTCCTACACACTTGCAGTAGATTCCAACCATTGACAAGTTCTCCTGGTCCATGTTTTGCCTGGCCTTGGATATTAGTCTCATACTATTTTTTATATCCCACAAATGAATGCAGTCATTCTATATGTCTTTCCCTTCTAATTTCACTCAGCATGAGCCTTTCCATATCCATCCATTTATAGGCAAATTTAATAATCTTCATTTTTCCTAACAACTGCATAGTATTCCATTGTGTAATGTATCACAGTTTCTTTATCCAGCTGTCTGTTCTCGGGCACTCGGGTTGTTTCCATATTCTAGCTACTGTGAATAGTGCTGCTATGAACATAGAAGTGTAGATGGTGTTTCTGCTATGTGTTTTTGGGCTCCCAGGGTATATACCTCAAAAAACGTTTAATAGGCCTTCTGATCTACCTTTAAAGAATGCATATGTTTGGTCCATTCCAAATGATTAGCTCTAAAACACATATTTTCTAAAACAAAAGTATTCACAAAGCTCTCATGAAAACTATTCTATTCCAAGTAAAACAAATTACTTTTTTTTATTTGCATGGTAACAGTCTTTATTGGGAATAATTCACATACCTTTTCCATCCACCCAATTTAAGGGTACAATTAAGAGCTGGAATTGTGGCTCAACAGTAGAGAAGTGACAGTACATGATAAAGGCCCTGGGTTCAATCCCTTGCCAAAAACATTAAGAGTCTCTCACTATATCCCAAGGGCTGTCTAAACACCGCACCACATGTTCAGAATAGCTCTTGTGGAGAAATCCCAAGCTTTTAGAAAGCATCTTCCAAACAGTTCCTTGGTCCCAACACCAAGGAACCATTCATATTTCTTCTTTTTTAAAGTATAAAAGTGTGTTTTATTCTTTTTCTTTTCATTAATATTTTATTATACCACCGTGAAATATACACTTACAAAGTTGTTCATGTTTGAGGGTTTCGGTCACACAGTGTTCCAGCACCCATCCCTCCACCAGTGCCCACTTCCCACCACCAATGTCCCCAATTCCCTCCCCCTCCCCCATATATTTTTGCCTTTTCTGGACATTTCCTGTAAGTAGAATTCTACAGAGTGCAATGCTATGTACCAGGCTGTGTTCCCAGCACAGTATTGCAGTGACCCCTTCCACACTGTGACCTGGGATAGATCTTGCCTCGGTTTTATGGCTGAGTGACATTCCAGCACACACACACACACACATACTCATCTTCCCTTCATGCACACTACAGGTGCTCCCACTATTGGGGTATTTGGACTAACGCTGCCTTGAACATTGTGTAAGGTTTTCCTCACACAAAATTTTACACTCCAGTTATTTTTTATTCTCAACAACCATCTATAGTTCTTTTTTTTCAGTGGTTTTTTAAACAAGTTACTTTTAAGGCCACTCCTGAATTACCTGTGGTGAAACTTAGTGAAAGATTATAATTCAGTCTGTAATATGGTATGACAGGTAGATGGAGAAAAACATACCCATAAACACAAACACTGTATCACGTATCACTGTCTTCCGTCATCATGATTGCCCGTCATAAACACAAATAGGTTGTATAAACCATCTTACACACACACTCCACTTTTTCTCCAAATAGCTGGTTGGCAGAGCATTTGGTATCTACCCTAGAGACCCTACACCACTGCTGAATCCATTTTTCATGGATAGTTCTTCCTTTTCACTACCATGCAGATAATAACACCTACCTATAGGCTGATATCGAAATGGAAACCGGGTATACCAGGTGTTTTCAAGTTTTTTTTCAGGGCTTCATTATCATGAAGTGGAAAAACCTGAATCATGATGCCAGAGGTGAGCAATCTTCTCACTGAAGAGGGAAAAGGTTGCATACTTCATTAAATGGATTTGAAATTGCCCTAAACATGTTTCATTCAACACTCAGTATGACAGAAGTGAGACAAAAAATCAATGCTACATACTTATTCCAATGGCATACTTTTTTTATTCTTCAGAACACAAAAATATTTTATTATTTACTTTGATTAATAAAAGGATTACAAGTGAGTGTAAAATTAAACCACAATGCAAGTTAGAATTTGAGAGGCCCTGGTTATTTTTCTCTCCTTGGCAAACTATAATGACTACTTTTCAATGCCAAAATAAATAATAAAAATCCCTTTTTAACATTGTCATAATAGTCCAAATTAAATATATGCCATAATATCCCCTTAAATTAAGTACTATAATGTAATCATTTTCTATTGAAAAGTGTTACAATTCTTATAAAGTACTTTTTCCCACCTACTATACTTTATCATACAGGCTTTGACATAGAATTTTTAGGTACAAGGATATATCCTATCTTTACGATATAAATTATATAAGGATATATCCTTTCTTTTTTTTTTTTTTTTGGATCACACCCGGCAGTGCTCAGGGGGTTACTCCTGGCAGTGCTCAGGGGCCATATGGGATGCCGGGGATCGAATCCAGGTTGGCTGTGTGCAAGGCAAACGCCCTCCCCACTGTGCTATCACTCCAAGTCTGTAAGATATATATGAATATATAAGGACATATGGATAAATATATGTGTGTATATACACATACATATATATTTAAATACCAAGATATGTCAATGTAAGACCATTTTTAGTAGTTTTTAAAATTCAAAAGATAAATATCCAATGTTGCTGCAAACACAATAAATGAATATACATCTAAATAGTCAAACAATCTTGAGAAAGAACAAAGCTAGGCACCTTACACTTATGATTTCAAAATTTACTACAAAGCTAGTGATCGAAGCAGTATGGTGCTAGCATAAAGATAGTCAACCTCATTACACTGAATACATCAAATAGTTAGACATTTTTTGTACAACAACAATACCCCAATACCTACATGATATCATGATATATATATATATATATATATATATATATATATGTCCTTTATAACATATAAACAGATAATACACACAAATTTCAAAATTGTCTCTGGAAAACTTTTTTTTAAATCTGTTCTCCATCAAAACAAAGAGAATGTTCCTTTTTATGTTGATTCTGAACGTTTCCAAATGTTCCTCCTTTATAAACCACTAACAAGCTTATACTAGCAAACAGCAAATACCAAAATTGGATAAAAACTTACTCTCAAATCGTTTGACTAGTATGATTTTTAACACTCATGCACCCAACTGAAATCCAAAAGACAATATCCTCCAGTAATAATATATGAATATAGGGCACTCCACTTTTGTATGATTAGTAAAGTGGCTTACTGGAGGTGTACCTTTTGGCTCTTTCCGCATATTCAATATAGGTGGAAAACTCAAATGCAGTGAATGCCCTGGGCCATACAGAAACATGGAGTATTTTCTACAGGAGGGTCCTACAACTTTTACTAAAGATACATGAGCTTAGAAGATGGGATTTGCATCAAGAAAAGATCCTCCCTGCTCTGTGCTCAGGATCAGTCCTGGCAGGGTTCAAGGACCATATGGGGGATCAAACTCAGGTTAGTCACATGCAAGGCAAGTGTCTTGCCCACTGTACTCTCTTTGTGGCCCAGAGGACATTGTTTTATAACTTGGAACTAACTTATGACATGCAAATAATTTTTCTATTTTGTTGTTTTGGTTTTTTGCATTCTGTGCATACTCATACTCACTGCAGTCCTAGTACAATAACTAGGATGTGGAACAATCCAAATGTCCAATGACAGGTGGATAAAGAAGTTGTGGAATAAACATACACACATATACAAATGGACTATTATGAAGTTGGCATTAGAAAATAGAATCTTGCGGTTCATTGCAACATGGATGGAACTGGAGAGTATCAGGTTAAGCAAACTAAGACAGAGGGAGTGGACTTCAGTCATCTATGATATACAGAGAAGCAAAAACAAGCCAAAAATACAGTATTAAGTGATTTTAAAAAATCCCTGCCCCCAGATTACAAGACTGAGAAAACCAAGCAAGACAGGAGGTGGGGATATGGGTGGGTGGGAGTGGGGTGTGATAAGATGGCTCGTAAAACATAAGGTTGTTAGTGAGGGTACTGGGCACTCTAGTAGTGCTGAGGTGTGATCACCATAAACCAAAAACAAGTATCAACACTTGTATACATGTGACCAAAACTATATGTAAATTTAATAAAATAAAAGAAAATGGAGAGAAAGAGAGAGAGAGAGAGAGAGAGAGAGAGAGAGAGAGAGAGAATGGCATTCTACCATAGAAAACATTCCAGCCAGCTTCTTTGCTTCTAAAAAGTAGCACTGTGAACTGCAGGACTCCGAGGGAATATAAAACCACAGGTCCTAAATTGCTGGGCTCCTTTTCACTATCAATGCCAAAGTATGTTCTGGTTTTAGTTTCTAAAAATAGGTTTGCTTTTTTTTTTTAATCTACTCAGTCCTATGTCAAGTGAGAAGTGATTAATATGAACTTTGCCTTCTAAGGAAAATTTGATGCTGGACAGGCCTATTATAAGAATGGAATAACTTAAACCAAGATTTCCTTTAAGAACGCAGAAGGGCCCGGTTCTTGCAATGCTCTAGACAGACCTGGATTTGAGCCCCAGCACTCCACTAGTGAGTGCTGTGAGTTCACCTGAGCACACCAAGACTGATCCTGAGTAGAGAGCCAGGAGCAAGCCCTGAACATGAGCATAGCCAGGTATCGCTCAAAAAATAAACAAGGAAGGAAAGGAGGAGGGGAGGAAGGAAGGAAGGAGGGAGGGAGGGAGGGAGGGAGGGAGGGAAAGAGGGAAGAAAGGAAGGAGGAAGGAAGGAGAGGAAGGAAGGGAAGGAAGGAGGGAAGGAAGGAAGGAAGGGAAGGAAGGAAGAAGGAAGGAAGGAAGGAAGGAAGGAAGGGAAGGAAGGAAGGAAGGAAGGAAGGAAGGAAGGAAGGAAGGAAGGAAGGAAGGAAGGAAGGAAGGAAGGAAGGATGAGTGCTCAAGAATCTATTGTTAGTTCTCTGGTTATTACCAATACAGCAGTTTAAAACAGTTAGCCAAGCAATTCAAGAAAGACTTTAGCATCCTAGCTTACAGTGGGACCCTCTAAATTAAAGAACCCAGTGACAATACGAACACAGCACCGACTCTTTGTTTAGCGTGATATGCATTGTTTTAATATAAAAACAAAATCTCTATCACACGGGGTACATCAGGAAGGGGAAGGCCATGCGTTCTGCAAAGTGTGACAACCACACTGAGCACCGCAGGGAGTGAAGCCAGCTGCAGTTTACACAGCAAAGAGTGGGCTCCCTTGGTCCACTGCCACTGCTCCAGTACCAGTAACCTGCCCCGGGACCCAGGACCAGACCTCACCCATCTCCCACACTGAACAGGGAACTGAGTGTGTTTCTTTTTTCTTCAGAAGCAAAAAAGCTGGATGCCTCTATTTTCAGAGTACATTTTTATATCCCTATATCCCTGTGTTGTTTTCATTCCTGCTTAATATAAAACTGCAAGTATGTTTGTATCAAAGCACAGCATGAATAGAGATAGAAAAACAGATATCAATGAGGAGCTTAATCTTATGTACAAGCCTGGCTACATGACATTTACTTGAATATGGAAGATACCGAGACATGTTCTAAAAAGATAGACAATATAATATTAAAGATCTAATTTGAGATTGGTCACATCCTATCAACTGAAACATGATAATCATCCAGCATTCTGAGATTCAACTTAATCTAAATTAATATCTGTGGGTTCATTTACCACACAAGAATTTTGGGGCTGGAGCAATAGCACAGCAGGTAGGGATTTGCCTTGCAGGCAGCTGACCCAGATTCAATCCCCAGCATCCCAAATGGCCGCCCAAGCACTACCAGGAGTAATTCCTGAGTATAAAGCCAGGAGCAACACCTAAGTAGCATGGGGTGTGACCCCCAAAAAAAAAGCAAAAATAAATAACAATAATAAGAAATAACACACAAGACTTTCAAAGTTCCCCTTCCTTTCTTTCTAAAGAAAAGCTTTAATCAAGCTACACCCATAGTATTAGTGACTTTCAGGAATCACTGAGAAGTTAAAGAAGATCTGATGTGATCTCATCTCACACGATCCTCCTGAACAGTGATGACTAGAGCACATACACCACCCTTTTCTCCTTCTCCTCCACATATGAAGGCTGAGGAGGAGCCCCTAACATGCTCCACTCACAATACTACCTAAACTGCCTCAAAGTCACATTCACAATGACACAAATAGCTCTGTGCTTAATGAGAGCTCTCTAGCAAAGCTCATTTGTGGTAGACAAAATTATAGTCACTGTGTATAAGACAAAAATAAAACTCAACCTACATCAATGGTGAATCTCATGAAAGACCTGGTTGCTCTCAGCACCGGTAGGGATTTCTACTGATGTTATTACACAATCTCTCCCTCCCAATCAGATTCAAAGGAGGGACCACCCAAGGGAGTGGCCCCCACAAAATCAAAAAAGGCAAAAATAAACCTTCCCATTTATATTTATGGATTAGCTTCAGGAAACCTAGAATTTTAAGTTACTTTGTTTTATTAGTTCTGAAATTCTGTTATCTGAGAATAATTTCATTTAAAATTTTCCATCTATAACTTCTTTTAATAAATATTGCAATACAAAATTAAAAAGAATAAAAATACACAGGATATAAAAGGCCATATTTTCAAAGACATAATGGAAGATATATAGTAAAGCAAAATTTAAAAAATCTAGCTTAAACCATTTATTCTTGAAGATATAAAATTTTCCAAAGCCCAAGTCTGAGATTGTACTGTTTTTCTTCTTACTGCAGAAAGAAAAAGATATGGCGGGGGGGGTGCGGGGAGTGAGGAAGGAAAACAAGAAAGGAAGGCTCTTTGTTTGGAAAGCTTTGCTCAACTAGACAGAACACGATTTCTACGATGGAGAACTGAAGGCAAACTGAATATGTAAAGCACACCAGACTGGCCAGCGTGCACACCGAAAGACATTCATGTCTAGCTTTCCTTCAAAGATTCAGTAGGAACTTCTCTCTCTGAAGCAACTGGGAGCTTTGGAAAACTGCTCCAGAGTCCCAGCTGGTAGTAAGCACTGTGTTCTCTGTGTCAACCCAGGAGGAGGTATCTGTGCAAAGACTAACAGGTGGAAGCAGAGACCTTCCCATGATGCTCAGGTAAATGCGGGCAAACAGGAAGAGGCAGAATACTTACACTGCACTAAAACTGTGCCTGTCCGATCTGTATCTATTATGAGGTAGCGCCAGCTGTGACTGAAAACACGCCTTCCCTTTAAAAGACGAAGCAATACTTAAAAGTGGTTTCTAAGGAAAATGTACTGAGGTCACACTGATTCACAAGAGTGTAGACGTTCACGCACTTTAGGTACAGCGTTACCATGCCATGACCACCACTTCAGTGCACTATCACTCCACCATCACAGTGGCCTTCCTTCTCCCACTCTGCCCCAGCCTTGGCGGCCTCAACGCTGTCTTGAGTCTGAGGGTTTGCTTTCACTGCATATTGTCTACTCCCTTGCTTTGTTTCTTTATGTATCATCTGAGCAAGAGCACCTGGAGCTTTTCTTTCTCCTTTGGACAAAATGTTTTGCTCGGTGTGATGCCCTCCAGTCCCATCCATGTTATCAGAAAAAGACAAGCTTTCTTCTTTCCTTTTTTTTTTTTTGCTTTTTGGGTCACATCCAGCAATGCTCAGAGGTTATTCCTAGCTCTTCGCTCAGGAATTACTCCTGGCGGTGGCTGGGGAACCATAGGGGATGCCAGGGATCGAACCTGGGTTGGCTGCGTGCGTTCAAGGCAAACGCCCTACCCACTGTGCTATCGCTCGGCCCCTCTTCTTTTCTATTAACTGAGTAGTATTCCACAACTTCTTTATCCACTCCTCTGCTGTTGAACACCTGAACTGCTCCAGATCTTGACTATTATAAACAGTACTGCAATGAACATAGGTGTGCATTTATCTTTCCATAAATTCTGTATTCTGAAGATAGATGCCTAGGGTAGAAAGCTCTTGCACATTCCCAGCATCCCAAATGGCCCCATGAGCATTGGCAGGAGTAATTTCTGAGTGCAGAGCCAAGATCCATCACTGAGTATCACTGGGTGTGGCCCAATTCACAATTTATTTTAAATTTAAAGCAAGTAGGTGTGACCCAAAACAAAAAATGAAAAGCACTAAGTCACAACTCATTTTAATTTTTTTTTTTTGCTTTTTTGGTGGGGTCACACCCAGCAATGCTCAGGGGGCTACTCCTGGCTCTGCACTCAGGAATTACTCCTGGCAGTGCTCGGGGGACCGAACCCAGGATGCCAGGGATCAAACCCAGGCCGGCACAGGCTGGCTGCGTGCAAGGTAAACACCCTACCCGCTGGGCTATTGCTCCAGCCCCTCATTTTAAATTTAAAGCAAACAAGTCTCAACTTGATTCCAGGAGACCTCAATATTACTCTCCTTTTTCACACTGTGATTTTGAAATATTGGTTTATCTTTTGTAGAAGACTCTGCACTAAACTTGCAGAGCCAGTTTAGTGGCTATCATTTACTCTGTTTTTGTCTGAACAGCTCTTTATCATCCTCATCTGAATGATAACCTAGTTGAACTGGACAGTGGCTTTCAACCACCAGACTGCCCCAGAAAAGTTACTGCAGCTTAACACAGCGGTTTTCAACCACAGCTCGCTGGACAGGTGCCAGTACTCTGGGGTAGAAGTGTAGAAGTAGAAACCACGAGGTGTAGAAGTAGAAACCACGGGGATAGCATAGTCTAAGAGTCTCATTCAGTTCTTTGCATAGATCATGTATTCCCCTCTGGTCGATTCTGATTAAGAAAATCAACTACCCTGTGAGAGTTCCCTTATATGTCACTATTTGCTTTTCTCGTCCTGCTTTTATGATTCTGGCGTTGACTTTGGTCATTTTCACTACAATATGTCTTGGTGTACATCTATTTAAGCTTATTTTGCTTGAAACTTTTTGAGCTTCTTGGATCCAAGTATGTGTCTCCTTTCCGGCAAAGTTCTCAGCTATTATTTTTCAAATAAGAATTCCACACTTTTTCTCTTCCCTTCGATAGCCTCTACAATATGAATGTTGATTCCTCTAAAGCTACCCCCGAAATATCTTTCCCAGCTTCTCACGAGGATCACACACGTGAGGCCTGTGCTCTCCTGCTAAGACACATGAGCCCCATAAATCTCTTATATTACCTTCATTTTTTGAAATTTTTTAATGATTTCCTCTACCTTATTCCTGACTTCACTAACTCAATGTTCGAATTCTGTCAATGTGCTTTGGAGCCCTTCCACTGTATTCTTTAGCTCCATGGTATTAGCTAATCATTGTTTCATACTTCGTTGACGTTCTCTTCCATTGATTTCCTCACTTCAGTGAGGATTATAAGGACTGTTCCTTTGAAGTCTTCAAAGAGGATTTTTAGAAAACTTGAATGTACTTGACATTCTTCCCAGGCTTCTGCACACATCCAACCCTGCAGTGAACCTTCCACTTCTTCATTATGTTGGGCATTATGCCAGGGCTAGGGGCAAGGGGCAAGTCCAAGCAGACCTAGGCAGTGACCAGGGATTCAGTCACAAACTCTAGTCGCTCGCTGTGGGTATGATTTTTATGTGTAAGGGTCCAATGACCACCAGAAACTGGTGGGCACAACAGTACCAAGTTTAAGCAGGCCTGAAAGTTATCTATAATTCATAGTTGCTAGTATCCAGCAGTGCCTATGGCATGAAAGTCAGGCAAAAATGGACACCATGTGTGGGTTCATGTCTTGAGAGCAGCCACAATACTAAACAGACCTGCATGGCTAGCAGGGATTTATACCTGCAAGCACCTTCAGAAACTGCAATGCTAAGGTCTAGTGGATCTGGGTAGCACACCGTGGTGTGCGGTAGGAAGGGTTTTGTGGCACTAAGTTTGAGTGGTTGGACTGTATCCAACTGGTCATAATCACAGATGCTTGGGAGCACTGGTGACCTGGACAGAAAGCAGTAGTTTAAATTTGCAAGTGCCATGGGTACTTATGTGGCAAGTTCAAACAAGCCTGGGTTTGATGTGGTGTTTAGGATCGACAGGGTCCAGACGCTTTGTACCAAGTTGGAGCAGGCCTGAATGGCAACCAGGAAATTGTGTCACAAGTGCCCAGTAGTTGCTTGTGTCATGGTTCTCACAGCCCACGGTGGCCTGGGGCACAAGACGGGAATGCAGGGGGCTAGGGGTGGAGGTGGGTTACCTCTGCATCAAGACTGAGCAGACCCAGAGGGCTTTAAATACATCAACTTAAAGGTGCTAATAGAAGAAGGCTCAAAGATAGGTTAGTGAAAAATGAGTTATTATAAAGTTGCATTAATAAGAGGAAAAAAATTTAAAGGCTCAATAATTTGCTATTTATGTCTAAAAATAACTTCATTAGAATGTGCAGTGATGAAGCTAATTGAATGACTTACATAATGATTTTCCTGGATACAACTTTGCCTGAGGATAACCAGGGATCATTTTTTCCTCTCTAGCTCTAAGATTTTCAAGCTCATATTTGATAATGAATTGACGCTCTGCCACCGTGAGGAAATCATCGTTGTCATCTACAATCAAACAAAAATATCCAGTTATTTTCTCAGTAATAGTCAAAATAAAGTTAATAATACTTAACCTTGGATAAACATAATGTTATAAACAAATAATTAACACACAAGAAATAACTGAAGTATAAAATTGGTATATATTTTTTTTCTTATTGGGTCACACCCGGCGATGCTCAGGGGTTACTCCTGGTTCTGCACTCAGGAATTACTCCTGGCAGTGCTCGGGGACCATATAGGATACCGGGGATCGAACCCTGGTTGGCCACATGCAAGGCAAAAGCCTTACCCGCTGTGCTATTGCTCCCGCCCCTAAAATTGGTATATTAGAACAGAAAACTGGTTGGATATCTTAAATTAAATTTTTTTATTATTCCTTCATTACTGTAATAGTTATTAAATGAAATAGCATAAGCATAGGAAATATATACTCTCTGGAACTTATTTTCGAACAAAGAGCATAAGGTAAAATATTTCTAAATTCTAAGAATACTTTTAAGTAGGAATGAAATTAAAACTTGCAGATATGACCAATATCTCTTACAAACTATTCAGCCCAGGCTATCTGTTCTGGAATCGAGCATCCCTCCCACAAATGAGGAAGAAGACATTGAGATCATAACAGTATTTACATGAGATGCATTTTACATTGCTTGTTTATTCACTAAGATTAAAAAAGAGGTTCAGGTGAATAAGTCTGATAAAGTCTAATCATATCTTCTAATTCTAAAAGCCCTAAAGGGACCGGTTTAATTCTTTTATATATATATATATAATTTTTTTTTTTGCTTTTTTGGGTCACACCCGGCGATGCTCAGGGGTTACTCCTGGCTCTGCACTCAGGAATCACTCCTGGCGGTGCTCGGGGGACCATACGGGATGCCGGGGATCGAACCCAGGCCGGCACAGGGCGGCCGCGTGCAAGGCAAACACCCTACCCGCTGGGCTATCGCTCCGGCCCCCTTTTATATATTTTATTTTCATGATTTGGGTAGTGCTGAGCCTCAAATACAGAATCTCTGCATTTTCCTCATTTCCTGTCTCATGTCTTCTGCCATAGGCGCAGGCTGGGGAGTGGGCGAATCAGGGGACATTGGTGGTGGGAAATGGGCACTGGTGGAGGGATGGAGTGCTGGAACATTGTATGACTGAAACCCAAATATGAACACTTTTGTAACTATATCTCAAGGTGGGATAATAAAAAATTAAAATGAAAAAAAAAGTTCTTTTGAAGACTTCTGAAAAAAAGATACAGAATCTCACATATGCAAGGAAACAGTTACAACACATGCCCAGCCCACTTGTTTATTTGTTTCTCAAGCCAGTTACTACATCCTGCTATTACAACCCCTCTGGCTTTCTCAGTTCTTGCCTGAAAGCATTCAGTTCTGTGGTCTCTGGAGTCTCGAGAGAGCCAGTTACCCTATCACCAAAAAGGAGATCTAATATACTGAACTCCTGCTGTGTTTCTTACTACAAGGTTTTTCTCCATCAAGTCCATGACTAAACATCATCCTGGGAATTAGAATATTACAATTATGCTGCACACATCATTCTAATTTGTGTTCTTCTATCCCAAAGGCGGCACATAAGGCCTGTGCACCAATATGACAGCCAACCGCTCAGTTTCACAAATCAAATTTTAATGAAACACAAACTGACATTCATTTGTGTCTAAGGCTACTTCGGTTCTGTAACAATAGTACAGAATAACTGTAGCAAAGATGACATGGCCCAGAAAACCCAAGATATTTATGATCTGAACATTCAGTCAAAAACCTGCTGATCCCAGAACTCACCATCAAGAACTTATTTTTTGACAAACTGATCCTGATACAATCAAGAAATCTTGGGACTTACCATCAAAACCTTTGAAGCTATGTCGGGTACCATAGGTGAAGGCTCTCATGGAACTGTCATTACATTCTTTTACCAGCCCCAGTGCTTCTGCCCCAGTAACAACCTTATATTGGAGGCGCCAACAAGATACAGATTTTGATGTTCAAGCCGTTTCTTTCTCGTACTTATTTAACAAGGGTCTAAACAATAGCTGGGCACCTTCAAAAGGAGAAAAGTAAGCGTAATCAGAGAGAGAGAAAAAGTGTGAAAGGTTAAAATCTGCTAAAGTAAATACTTTGCTAAAGTAAATACAATGATTTTAGTTGAGGAAAAATAAAGTATATTAACAATTTAAAGCGAGCTTCCAAGTAAGAAATTTTGCTGATCCTTGTACAGTGCCAGGGTTATAGGAACCATCCTCTCCCACAAAATCAAAGATCCAGACAGAGTGAGCCAGAGTTAGCACTGGGATTAAGGAGTGTGTCTTGCATGTAGTTGATCCTGGTTCAATCCCCGGCTTACAAATTACTCCAGTTAGAAGTACTTATAGAACAAGACTTTGATATTCATTAGCTCCCAGGTATCAAAATCACACTGAGTAAAATGATGGTGGAGGCCAGGGACATTGTGAAGCATATGGCTGAGGCCCTGGGTTTGACCCTAGTACTCCTCAAAACGTGGAGCAAAGGGATGCAATTTCTAAATATGAAAGTAACATCAAAGTTTAAGAACACTGGAGCCAGAGAGACAGTGCTACAGGCTGGAGCACCTGCCTTGAATATGTGAGAAGCCGAATTCAGTCCCTGGTACCATATGGTCACTGCAGCACTGCTGGGTCTAGCCCTGGTGGATCTCAAGCACCAGACAGGTGGCCCTGGTAGCCCACAGCACTGTGCCTCACCAGGCCCAAGCGCCTAATCATCAGACCTGGCACAGGCTGAGCAAAATGCGCGTGGAGAGGCCACCAGGCAGGTTCCGGAGCACTGCTAGGGAGTCTCCCCACAAAGTTTCCAAGAAAATTAAGTTAAAATATCCCAGACTATAACAAAATTTGTTTTGGGGGGCTTGGGGGATACGCCTGGCTATGCTCAGGGGTTACTCCTGGCTGTGCACTCAGAAATATCTCCTGTGGTGCTCGGGATACCCTATGGGGGTATCGGGGATCAAACCCAGGTCAGTCGTGTGCAGGACAAGCACCTTACTCGCTGCACTATCCCTCTGACTCCTATGAAAAAAACTTGTGATGTTAAATACTAAATAATAAAAAGCAATATAATTTTCAATGATAGTCCCCAAGATGTGGGTACACTCAATCAGATTTAATGCTATCATTCTTAAGTAGTATCATTCTTAAGTAGTATCCCCAAATATGAAAAGTACATAATGTGTTGTATATATAATTATTACATAAAAAGATGACAGGGAGAAAATTTTTTGCATTTCAAAATTTCCTATTCAGGCCTCTTTCCTCTTTTTCTGGTCATAAGAGTCAGACCTGTATGAAAGTCTGAACATTTCACTTCACATTTCTATAAACATTTTCCTCATGAAATCCCATCCTGGCATTTCTTGCTTGGAAGATCCAAACTTTCATTTTGTGTGTGTGTGTGTGTGTGTGTGTGTGAAAAGGCACCTGCAAATCTTTCTTTTTTTTTATTTTTTTTTAAGTATTTTATTATACCACCGTGAGATATACAAATAAAAAAGATATACAATTAAAAAGTTCATGTTTGGGTTTTGGTCATACAGTGTTTCAGCACCCGTCCCTCCACCAGTGCCCATCTCCATACAAATAAAAAGATATACAATTAAAAAGTTCATGTTTGGGTTTTGGTCATACAGTGTTTCAGCACCCGTCCCTCCACCAGTGCCCATCTCCCACCAACAACATCCCCGGTTCCCTCCCCCTAACCCAGCCCTGCTCCATGGCAGGTTCTTTATTTCTTTTGCCTTTCTCTCTTTCTCTTTTCCTTCCCTTCTAGACTATGGATTACAGAACATACATTAAAAAGGTTGTCATGTGAATCCTTTTGCCTCTATTTCATGCTCCATTCTAGGTTGGCATTAGTACCCTCGACTATTATTAGCACCCTGTTCCATTTTCTGTCTTTCCTAAACTCCTGACTCCCACACATTTGTGATAATTTCCACCTTTGACAAGACCTCCCGATATATGCTTCACTTGACCTTGGATATTGGTATCATAATATGTACATATATATTTATGCCATGCAAATAAATGCAGTCATTCTGTATCTGTCTCTCTCCTTCTGGCTAATTTCACTCAACATAATCTTCTCCATGTCCATCCATTTATAGGCAAATTTTATAACTTCATTTTTCCTAACAGCTGCATAGTATTCCATTGTGTAGATGTACCAAAGCTTCTTTATCCAGTCATCGATTTTCAGGCACTCTGGTTGCTTCCAGATTCTGGCTATTGTGAATAATGCTGCTATGAACATAAAAGTAGGGATGGTGTTTCCGCTGCGTATTTTTGGTTTCCCAGAGTAGATTCCCAGGAGTGGTATGGCTGGGTCAAATGGGAGTTCAATTTCTAGTCTTTGGAGGAATGTCCATATTGTTTTCCAGAAAGGCTGTACCAGCTGGCATTCCCACCAACAATGGATGAGTGTCCCCTTTTTCCCACATCCACGCCAGCACTTGTTGTTCTTGCTCTTTTGAATATGTGCCAGTCTCTGTGGTGTAAAGTGGTATCTCATTGTTGTTTTTATTTGCATCTCTCTGATGATTAGTGATGATGAGCATTTTTTCATATGTTTTTTTGGCCATTCGAATTTCTTCCTTGCTGAAGTTTCTGTTCATTTCTTCTCCCCATTTTTTGATGGGGTTGTTTGTTTTCTTCTTGTAAAGTTCTACCAGTGCCTGATATATCCTGGATATTAAGCTAAAGGCATCTTCAAAGGTGAAACATCACTAACAAAGCAACTAGAAGAAAAGATAAACATATGGGACTACATGAAACTAAAAAGCTTCTGCACCTCAAAAAAAAAAAAAGAAACAGTGACTAAGATACAAAAGCAGTCCACAGAATGGGAAAGAATATTCACCTGCAAATCTTTCTAGGGGAGTATAAATTAATGTAACTTCATGGAGAGCCATCTGTCAACATCTGTTTTGAAAACAGCAGGCCCCCATATCTCCCTAATCCCAATTTACCTTTTCTGAGGATTCAACTGTCAAATGGTTCTGGATAATAAATTCTTCTGTTATTTGTTTTCAGGTAACCAAACATCCCTGGAAGCAATTTCCTTCCTTCCTCTTCCACCTCTCCTAGTAATGATTTACAGCCAGTGTTTGAGAACAAAGTTCAACTGTCTGTTACCATCCCACACCACTATCCAAGAATCCTCTACCAAAGACCACAGGACACTCTCTGTCCTCGGCAATTACCCTTTCTAGTAATTTCAGTTCTTGGGAGCTAGTACATCAGTTTTAAGTTTGATGCCTCTGGAAGAGAAATATGTCATTTTCTTCTCCCGAACGTCACCATTTCCAGCCACCATTCCCATCACTTGGTTTTACAATACAGCCGCGTCATCTTTTTTTGTTTCATCATTTTTATTTTCTTTATGACCACCTGTTATTGACAGTTTGGCCTAAAGAATGCTGATTTACTTTTCATACAATTTCCTTCTCTCCCAAAGTGGGTTGATTATAATTTGCATGGTTGATTATGCAGCTATTGGTAAGTCAACCCCCCAAACTCTCCATGAGCTGTCTCCCGCTGCTCCTGCAAACACTGCAATACCCTAATCATTGTCATCTTCAATAAGTGTCTCTTCACTCCATCCTCATGCCTGGCCAGAAGCCAGGTAGGTTTCCTTTCAGAAATAAAGATACTATGTTACTGCCTTCTAAATTCCAGTATTTCCATTAAGAAGGTTGTTCCTAGGCCAAAGAGATAATACAATACAAAGAAGTTTTCCTTACATACCACCAACCCTGGTTCAAACCCTGGCAATATATATGATTCCCGTCATTCTAAGAGCCAAAAACAGTCCCTGAGCACCCCCAGGGTAGGCCAACTCTTCCCCCCCAACTCATGCAATGAAGTCTGCTCTTCTCTATCTGACCTATTTTCTTTTTTTCTAGAAGTATATATGGACTAGCACCTTCACCACAATTCTGAAAACTTCCAGTGAGATGCCATCTCATCCACAGTGCTGGGCAAGAGGTGGCCTTTCAGTCTGAAAAAGCTTGCATCACCTTCTGATTTATCTTGGGCAATTTCTTCTTTTCCATCATCTCTGTTCCCTTTCTAGAAGTTCTTTTAATACCAGAATAACAATTTACTGAAATCTAAGGTATTCTGTTGGAATTGATCATGAGGCATCTGGGAGGGAAAGCAGATTCTAGTTCTGGCCCGCCATCCCAATAGAGCCTCGCAAGAAAGCCAGAGGAACCCCCCACACCATGACAGCAGCCATCTTCAACATCCGGACTCCAAAACTGGTCAGAGTTCCACCCAAGAGAAAAGCCGATATCTCCCCATTGCATGTGGCTGCTTTGCAGCCACATGGTTCATTAGTAAATGCACGAACTGAGCCTACTACTGAGAGTATACCACCTCATAGCAGAGCCTGGCAAGCTACTACTGAGAGTATACCACCAAATGGCAGAGCCTGGCAAGCTACCCATGTCGTATTCAATATGCCAAAAACCAGTAATAATTTTAGACCTCATTCTCATGTCCAGAACGAATGATTTGAGGCTCTTTGTGTTCTTGGAGCTAGCAGATGTCCTTGGCTATACTAGCACGTGACAGGACATATGGAGATGTTACTGGTGCCCGTTGGAGCAAATTGATGAACAATGGGAAGACAAGTGATACAAGAGTTTCCCCTAAACATTCCAGTGACGTAAGAACAAGTGCAGTGTCTTAGGAAGAGCAACTACAGTGTATCACAGTTTGATCGTCCACCCTCTGCTTGGTTTTACTGGTGAGACATGAGGATGGGGAGGGAGACATCCTCCTACACCGCTGGAACATCCCTAACAGGAATGTCCAAAACAGTACTCTGGATCTTTCGATAAAGGTAGTAAGTGAAATACTCATGTTAATCTTTACTCTTTACCTAAACTCTTCCAGATTCCAGTTAAAATGAGAGTTTTGTTGTTGCTGTTGCTGCTGTTTTTACAGACATAAATCCATACTGACAAAGTATCGCTCTTTGGGGAATCAAAAACAGATAAACAGTAATTAACTTATCAGACTTGGCAGGAGAGAATACTGAGATGCAATTTGGTTTGCACTTCAAAATACTCCCAAAGATTCAGGAATTAGTGGCAGTGATCAGTGCCAAGGGAGGTGGGAATAAAGTGGGTACCAAGAAAAAAGAAAAGTGAAATCTATCTAGGAAATGGATCTCTAGGTTCCTTTCATAGTCCTAGAGAAGACTCTTCTTAGTCTCTGGAAAGGGTCAGACACACGAATTTTGTCACGTATGCATAGTTGAAGGCGGATTCTGCCAGAAAGTCGGCTACTAACTAAATATAGGTACTTCTGTCCTCTCCCCACCCGATCTCATATCTAATTTAATATATAAAATATTAGAAACTGGATTGAAATTATCTCAGAGGGGATAAATAATCTTTGGGGGGGGATCTGACCAACCCAACACAAAGTACATATGAAGGAGAAAAATCAAAGCTGCCCAAGGAAAAGGACCTAGCTAAACTGACCTTTAGAGTCATTCCTAAGGAGCTCCACCTAAACTTCAGAACTCCTTTTGTCCTCTTCCAACCCCTTTCTCCATTGGGGGTCAGAAAAATAACCCAGGAATTAAGCTAAAGCTCCTGTCTTGCATGTGGCTGACCCCAGTTCAATTCTGGCACCACCAGAAGTGACCTGTTGGCACAGAGCCAGGAGTAAGCCTCAAGTACTGATGGGTGTGGCCCCCAAAACAAAAAACACACCAAAAAAAGGAATTTCTTTATTCAAAAGAGCTTACAAGAAAATATTACTAATGCTTTCTGTGCCTGTAAAACTGGGAGACCGTGGGCTGGCTCGATTCTCTTCTCAAGTTCGTCAATAAAATACTTTGATGTCAACCCCCTTCCAAAGGAACAAAAACGGTTAAGTATCTGAGGAAAATACATTACATGAAGAAAAAAAAAAAACAATTACAAGCTACAAATTATGCAGAAGAAAACTAAAAGCAAAAAAAAGTAAAAAAAGTAAGGTTGTGAGAAATTAGATCTAGATAAATCAAGAGTGAAATAAAAGGACATAATCAGGGAAATATGAGAGCAAAATTTAAAAATTCAATGAAAGGATTAGAAGATAATTGTAACCCTTCCCGAAGTAGAGCAAAGAGGCAAAATACCTCTTTGAACTTAATGTTTGAAAAATATATTGAATTAAAACTACAATTCTTTGAAGTATAATTTTTAAGAAAGCAGCTTAGGGGACAGAGAGATAGTACAGTGGGTAAGGCACTTGCCTTGCACACAGTCAACTTAGGTTTGATCCCCGGCAACCCATATGGTTCCCTAAGCCCACCTGAGTGATTCCTAAGTGCAAAGTCAGGAATAAGCCCTGAGAACTGATGGATTTTAAAAAAGAAAGCCAAGAAAGAAAGCACTTTAGCTTATGCTTACAATAATAGCTTTTAAAAAAAATCTAGGGCCAGAGATATAGCACAGAAGTTAAGGTACTTGCCTTGTAAACAACTACAGCTGGGACAAAGGCTCTAAATCTGACACCATTCATGATCCCCAAGCACCACCAGGTATGGCCCTGAGCACAGAGCCAAGAGCTGTCAAAAATGAATGAATGAATGAATGAATGAATGAACGAACGAACGAACGAATGAAATTTAAAAGAATCTAAGTTGAGTTCTTAAAAATAGAATCTATGTGCACACAAATTTAGTAAAGTTTTAGGTGTGGCTTTTGTGTTATTTTACGAAATATTTACTCCCTATAGAAAGTTCTCACAGGTCCAGACACCATTTGTCCGTTCTGAAGAAAGTAAAGCTTCAGCTTGCTCCAGTCGTTCCTCACTACAGAAGTGTCATCTCTTTCCTCCCTTTACTTTTGTAGCAAGTCAGGTATGATTCATTTTAAAGTATAGTGCTCAGTCAGCTTTGGGGGCAACTCTTCGTTAACTTTCGTTTCTGTAACTTCAATTTCTAAGAAGTGACACAGTTTCCTTAATCTGGCTACTTACAAAGGTCAATATCCATGTCGGCAGAAACTGAACTTATCTCTCACTTAGCACCCTAAGAGCTGTGCAAAGAGAATCCTTAGATATAGTTCAATGATTTGACAGATATTTATTAAGCAACAGCCATGCGCAAGATAGTGTAGTAGACAGAATTATAGTGTAAACAAGATCAGGTTGCATAGAAACAGTCTAATGTTTGACTTAAGACCTTCTTTCAAGTACTAGATAAATTAATAAAGGGTAAAACAATCTGTACCTTTGCTTTTGAAAATATATCAATAAAAAATCTGTAAAGCACATCTGAAAACATGTATTTAGTCACTGAACATGGCTAAGCCAGAGTAGCACTGATTTCACTCACCTCCATCTTTCTTTTTAGCAATGATTCTGTTTTTCAGCCATTCTTTGGTTTCTTCTTTGACATCCTGAGCAAGTTCTAAGACTACCAAAGGCGTGAAAGAACTTTGAGAAGTATCCAATGCTGATAAGGTCACTTTCATCTTTGACAAATTTGCTGAAAATTAAAAAATCAAGCGTGGGTTAGTATAGAAGAGGGAACTATAGACCCTTTTCTGCACTTTTCTCCAGCACACCCAACTTTGGCCTCTAGGAGAGAAGAAAAGTCCTCTTGATCCAGAGGGGTTCTATGATTGCCTCAACTAATAGCTGAAAAAGCACGTGTGCTGGCCAGACCCTGCAGGAAGGCCAAGAAAGCACTGACCTTTGCCAGGAGCAGCTCAGAAGTCAGGATGTGGAGACATGTTATCTCACACAAAAAAGGAATAAAAAGGCATTTACAAAGGATAAAAAATCTGAACCGTATTTAGAAGAACAAATAGGACTTTATTAAGTAGACAGTGGGTGACATTCAAAATGGAATAAATAGTATTCCCTACAAAATAATGACGGGAAATGGTCAACAGCCTCAGAAAAACAAAAGTTAGGTCTGGCTATAGCATTATCTCTGATGGGAGAATAGGAATGAGCTAGAATCAAACCAGGACCCCTGGAGGCGAAGGAACCAGGCTTTCTCCAATGAACAATGGGAGTCAACAAACCATTATGAGCAGGGGATCGACACAGAAGGATTTCATGCACAGTGTGGAACTACTGTTCCCAGTATCAGCTCCTCTCCTGATTTCCCCAACCTTCTTGGTGATAACTGATTAGTTACAAGCCTGAAAAATAAGTGACAACTTGAAAGCCCTCAAAAGGTGTAAGCAGCTAAGGTGGAACTAATGGCCTCCCTCTGAAATGTTTGTCATGGGCTGGAGAGACAGTACAAGAGTAAAGAGCTGCCATGCGGGGAGGCTGACTCGATTAGACGCCCAGCACTGCACATGGCCCCTTGACAATCACCAGGAGTGATCCCTGACCAAAGAACCAGGAATAAGCTCTGAGGACTATTTAGGGGGTTTGGATATGGCACACAAAACCCACCAAACCCCTAAATAAATGTGCTTCAGGCAAATCTATTGAATCCAGTGATTCTCAATAAGAGCAATTTCCAGACTTTGGACTTTTTGGGTCCACCTGGCAGTGATCAGGGGTTACTCCTGGCTCTGCACTCAGGAATTACTCCTGGTGGTGCTCGGGGACCATATGGGATGCCAGGAATCAAACCCGGACGGTTGCATGCAAGGCAAATGCCTTACCCACAAGACTATCGCTCTGGCCCTAAGTAAATTTTAGATTCCCAAGTACAAGTGCAAACTAATTCTTGAGAACATTCACAAAAGGGGTAAACAATACCATAGGTCACCTTTCCTTCACCTGGGGGAAAGCACGACCCAAGGCCTGGGAGAGAGTAGAGCCGGGCGGCCTTGCCTTGCAAGCAGTCAGCCCAGTTCCAGCACCACATCTGAACACTGTAGGATGATCCCTGAGCAAGGAGCCAGAAACAATCCCTGAACACTGCAAGGTGTGCCCTCCCCACCAAAATATTAAGAAAATAAATTAAAAACTCAGTCTTAGGCTCACTCTCTATCCTGAAAACTGGCTCACATCTCAACCTTCAACCTGAGATGTGTACTCTCAGATTCTCCCCCTCTGGAGAAGCCCATAATTTGTTCTCTCTCCCCCTCTCCCTCCCCCCTCTCCCTCTCCCTCTCCCTTCCCCACCTCTCTCCCTTTCTCTCTCCCTCCCTCTCTCTCTCTCTCTCTCTCTCTCTTGCACTCTCTCTCTCGTCCTTAAATTTCTCTAAGTAATTTTTTTAAAATAAAATTATTTTACCTCATTAAAACAAAAGAGGAAAATCAGAGGCCAGAGCAGGTAGGGCATTTGCCTTGCCTGGGACACTCCATATGGTCCCCCAAGTTCACCAGAAGTGGTCCTGAGTACAGAGTAAGGAATAAGCCCTGAGCATAGCCAAGTGTGATGCAAAAATAAAACAAACAAAAAATCAAACTGATCAAACAGATCCAGGTTGTCTGGTTTGGACAGATCAGGTTTTGTTTTTTGTCTCACATAGTTTAAGGTTTGGTTAGGGGCGATGTGTGTATAATAAATCAATGCTGAACACAATCATACCACACACACATTACGAAGGCTATTAGCATTACCAGACAAGCCAAAAGATAGTATTGACAGGACATACAAAGGAAACAAGCTCAAAATAAATATCTAATAATGTGGCCAGGAATTATACAGACTGACGGAACAAAAGCTCATAGCCATTAGAGCTGTGGGAACCCACACTGAAAAATGTGTAAAAGTTCTAGATCAAGCAAGTTCTACACAAGGGACAAACACAAGTAAAATCAATGAAGCAAGAACAAAGGCAGCACTGGAGATCAAGACTGGCCGTAAGCTCTGAGGACTATTTAGGGGGGTGGAGGGATGCCTTCCTATAAACCGCAGCTAATTAAGGATGAAAAAACCTCTACAGCTCATATGCCAGACCTGAGAGCTAGTCAGGGGTCACTGTAGCTTCCTGAGCGGAGGATTAGCTCTGTGACAAGTAATGTGCATCTCACAGGTAAACGGGGTAGCCAAAAATAAAAGTTATGGGGGGGAGAAGGCGGAGGAGGAGAGGCTGGGGGGGAGGGAGGGTTGAAACATTCTTTCAATCCCCTTATATATAACTTTCTAAACTGTTCATAATGAAAAATTGGGAAATCTGTCAGTCTACCAATGTATTATAGAAACTTTAGCAGGAACATCTTTGAAAAGGAAATACCAAATACACAACTCTCCAAACTTAGGACATTCGTCATAATGGAAAATTGAGGAATATGTTGATTTACCAATAGACTAGACCAAATAGGCTTAGCACCAGCTTCTTTTAAAAGGAAATAGCAAACGATCAACATTTATGTCGTGACTACTATGGTCCAAGCCCTGACGGAATCTGAAAATACAGGAGTCCAGAGGGCTTACAACTTACTGCTGATGAGTCACCTCCAAACAGCAAAAGCAGGTGAGCACTGAATGAAAAACCTGAAGAGGGGAACTTCCTGCCAACTGTCCTCAAAGGGGATTCGTGAATAAGACTGTCTTTGATTTGAAAAATCTAAACAAAATGAATCCAAGCTTTCTAACATGAGAAGTAGCTAAGACAGAGACAATGTCCATGCTCCAAAGATCAAAGTTTCTTGGCACTTACATGTTACCTGATGTGAGTAATACATGGAGCACCGTTCACAATTACCAGGGCAGAGAACAATCTCTCAGAGACGCTAGCACCAGTTTCAACTCTAAACATGAATATAAGCATTATCTAAAAATTCGTGGTAATAATTTTCTCATTGGTTTATTCTCATGTGGCATATTATGTGCCTTTCATTACTACCTAAGACACAACCTTAAAGAGATTCCCCTGATCTCAGAGAGTTGCTACCTTTGACATAGAGTTCTCAGAACTTTTCAGGGAAAAAGAAAGAAAGCTGAAACCACAAATCACAAAAATGCAAGTAACCAAAACACATTTGAAACAATGCTCAAAGCTATTAATAAAATAAACTTATAATAACAAAATGCTTTTACACTTTTTATATTTGCCAAAGTTGAAAGAATCCATTGTGACAGACATAGAATGAGCTCCCTCTTAGGTAGTACGAAACACAGCAAGGAAACAATAAACAATACACAAAGGCAACAGAAACTGAGAGCTGGTCTTTAGCAGGAAGCATATCACTGTAGGGAAGAGAGGGTGGGACTGGAGCAGTGGGTGGGTAGGGGGACACTAGGACAATGGCCGAGGGAGGCTGACACTGGTGGTCAGTGTGGTGTGGAACTGGTTTGTGCATGAAACCCTGCCATTATGTATATTGTAAATCACAGTGCCTAAAACAAAATTGGGGGATCCATTCTTGCATAAGTATAGGTACAAAAAATCCCCACTTTACAGTTCCGGTTGGGGATCAATCTAAAAGCATAAGCAATGATCCAAGATATTGGAAAGTAGAGTGACTTCTGTGCCACTGTCAATGTCCCTCTTTTACCCAGATTAATGAATGACGACATGGCCCAGAGCAGCCAGCTTCTACAAAAGCCCCAGGTACAGGATCAGCAGGCAGACGTCCCAAACCCTTCTTCCTCATCATGCATTGCTGAACTCAGCTCAGGGTAAAGAGAAATTAGAAAGGGTGTGGCTATTAAAATTATCTATGAAATCACCTGCATACCTGCTCAGGAAAAGTAAATCCTAGAAATGAGGGGTGAAAAGTGAATCTGAGGAGACACACCATGAGCTCAACCACTAGGCGCAGTGTGGGGAAGTGCTAAGATGCCTTACGGTATCAAATATAAAAAAAAATAATAGCCCCTTAGTTTGGGTGAAGAAAAAACAAAGTCAATGGAATTATAAAATGAGGGACTGGGAAGGAAATGAACTGGGCTATCTTTAGGAACTGTTGACTTCACAGAAGGACATAGACCAAAATTACAAAATTGCCCTTAGTCCTAAATCACAGTGACAGAGAGAAAAAGGCACGGATCAAGCCAGAGATGAGAGAGTTCCTTAGGACACAAGTCATCATTTTAATGCCAGGGCTGAAAAGAAGGGCACAGGGGCCCTCAATGCCCTGAGGCATAAGACAATTTAGAGGCACAGTGTTTACCAAAGTGGACACTACCCTCCCTTATCCAGGGGACCCTGCAAAGACCTAGGCAGGGGGTAGTGTAGTTGGGTGTAACAGGGGGACTAGGGGTGCTTTCTATTTGTTTATTTAAAGAAGGCAGAGTTACAGGGGCCCAAGTAATAGCATAGTGGGTAGGGCATTTGCCTTGCATGAGAACAACCAGAGTTCGATCCCCGGCATCCATATGGTCTCCCAAGCACTGCCAGGAGTAATTCTTGAGTGCAGAGCCAGGAGTAGCCCCTAAGCATCACTGGGTGTGACCACCCCCAAATAAAGCAAAATTAGTAAGTAAAGAAAAGGCAGATTTCCAAGAGGACTGAGGAATTCTTTTTTCTGAAAAAGGAAGTAGTGGAATACATTAGCTTAGGACCCTCTGCTCTGAAACCTCCAAAGGTCAGTTACAACAGCGACTGGGCACCGTCACTCGCTGCCACCCTGAGGCACATAAACTGTGGGCAGACTGGAGAGAGGAAGCTGAACACCTGGCACACACCCACTGGAGCTGATCAGAGGCACAAGGTGAGGAGGCCGGTGACTCACAGTCTCGGAGGAACAGATCCAGGAACCTGACTGCCGCAGGTCGTCCCAGAGGGGCGCAGGAGAAGAGACACCACAGCCGAGAACACAGGCCTGGGTAGCCGGCACCCACCTGAGCAGAGGCCGCTCTCAGCCAAGACCACCTCTGCACAGAACCACCCGGCTGAGTCGCCCTGTAGGGACCAGTCAGGCTCAGGGAGAAGAATTCCTCCTCTCACTCACTCTCTGTCCACACTGCTGACACCAGATACTGTGCTGTGATTTCTTAGTAGAAATTCTAGGGAGTCAACGGTTTACCCCAGTCTGAAGGGGTGCTCAGGATGCAAGTTTTCCATTTATTTTATTTAAGGGATGGGGAGCAGCTGGGTCACACCTAGTAGTGTGCTGGGGTTACTCCTGGTTATTCCGTACTTAAGAGTGACCTCTTGGTAGTGCTTGGGCAACCATATGCAGTTCCAGGATTAAATCTGGGTGGACTGCCTACAAGGCAAGCTCCTTAGCCCTTGTACCATCTCTCTGGCCCCAGACTTTCCACTTTAAAATGGAGACAAAGGGCCAGAGAGGTAATAGAGTGGGAAAGGTTCCACTCACACCCCACCTGAGTACAAAGGTAAAAGGCCTAAGCACAGCCAAAAAAATACAACAGGATGGTCACATTGAATAAGATCATTACTCTTTCCTCCAAAATACACAGAAATCAGAACTTAGCTCTTAATTTTGAGGAATTCCCACTGCCAATTCTTAGGACACTACATAAGGGAATACTAAGTATGGACTACTGGAACCATTTCTGAGCTATAACTCCCAGATTTAGAAATGACCTATTAGGAAAAAAAAGAATAGAGCCTTCTTAGTGGCATGATTTAGTTCAACTATACTAATCAGGGCCAGAATAGGAAATAAATATGTCCTTCTAAGGTATGGCATTTGGATACCAATTTGGGGAAGGTCTGTGTCACATATAATAAAGTAAGTTCAAGACCTACTTTATTTTCCCTGGCCCACACTATGCCATCCTATGTGGCGGGCATCCAAATCAAAGGAAGTCAGGTAATAGCCCAATGCAATACAGGATGTGGATTGAACCCTGCACATTAGTAGCACAACTGATGAAATCTGAATAAGGGCAATACATTACTTAATAGAATTGCATAGAATTACTTAATAGAAACTGTCAATTTCTATGGCTTCAATAACCATGACAAGGTTATACAATACATAACCAAATATATTTGGTGGTAGAGCGCAACCTGGGCTGGTATCAAGTCTTAGATTCAAGTCCTGAAATCCACCCTCCTCTAGCTTAAAAAAAGAAAATGAAACATCACTGTATCACTTGTCTTCCCATTGTCCATCAATTTGCTCGAGCGGGCACCAGTAACATCTCCATATGTCCTGTCATGTGCTAGTGTAGCCCAAGGGCATCTGCTCGATCCAGGAACACAAAGATCCTTAAACCATTCATTCAGGTCATGGGAATGAGATCTATAATTGTTACTGGTTTTTAGCAAATCAAATATCAAAACAAGGGGCCGGAGTGATAGCCCAGCAGGTAGGGCGTTTGCCTTGCATGCGGCCGGCCTGTGACGGCCTGGGTTCGAGCCCCAGCATCCCATATGGTCCCCCAAGCACCGACAGGAGTAATTCCTGAGTGCAGAGCCAGGAGTAACCCCTGAGCATTGCCGGGTGTGACCAAAAAAGCAAAAAAAAAAAAAAATCAAAACAAAACATATTAACAACAAATGTAAACACTTGCGAAAGCTCAGTGAAGGGCATATGAGAGCTCTGTACTATTTTTTCAACTTTTTAACTAAATCTAAAATAATTTAAAAATTATTAAATCTGCCCCTCAGGTGTTGCAGGTGTGACTGCGGTGACCGGCTATGTCGGCAGGTGGCAGACAGGACACAGGCTTGTCTACACCCAGGGCTCTGCCCCTTGGCCCTGGATGGTTGATGGTCTGACATAGAAAAAGACTGGGTCCCCTGGGATGAACCCAGAGCCACGGCAGAGCCTGGCAAGCTACCCGTGGTGTATTAAATATGCCAAAAACAGTAACAATAATGGACCTCATTTCCAATGAATGTAGATGTAACTGGTGCCCACTCGAGCAAATTGATAAACAACCGGAACACAAATAACAAGTGACAAGTGACAATTTAAAAATTATTTTTTAAAAATTATTATTTTTAAAAATAAATCTAAAATAATTTCAAAATAAGTTAATGATTCCCACTCAAAAATTTTTTTTTCTACTGGGCCAGGGAAAAAGTGAAAATTGTAAGGCACATTCCTAGAATAATACAAGGTTCAGGGCACCATATGGCTCCCCAAGTTTACTGGGTATAGCCTTGGTGGAGGCTCAGACTGGCCAGATGCTGAATATGGCAATTACCAGTGGCCAGGCCTCAGTCCCCAGCACCAAGAAATGTCACTGGGTTTTCAGCATACATACTCCATGTTCTAGGCCTTCTCCAACTTTTCCCTTTATAACTTTTATATTTCATTCCTCATAGCTGCTCAGAATAGACACACTCAAGTAAATGTTTAGTGGAAATCTGTTCATTAAATACTGTGCAGACATCTAGACACTTTTTACAGTATTGTGGTAGGTTCATGTGACTTTATTTTTTTCTTTTTTGGGTCACACCCAGCGACGCTCAGGGGTAGTACTGGCTTTTTGCTCAGAAATTACTCCTGGCAGTGCTCGGAGGACCATATGGGATGCTGGGGATCTAACCCAGGTCAGCTGTATGCAAAGCAAACGTCCTACCCACTGTGCTATTGCTCCGGCCCTGGTTCATGTGACTTTAAATGGAAAATAATTATATATAGTATACATATGTATATGGTATATATGCATGTGTATAAATATATGTGTGTATATATTTTACACATATATGTGTATATGTATACATTTACATATAAATATATGCATATTTATATATGTATATATGTGTAAATATCCATATATGTGTGTATGGATATATATATATATATATATATTTCTCCCCTCAAGACCCCCTGTACTGGTTTTTTTTTAATTGAAAATTCCCAGAATTTAGGACAATGATATGTAACTATGTTCCAAGCCTGAATAAAAGTCAAAAATACTTTTCTGAAGATCACGGTGCCGTCTTGACTCCTGGAATCGGTTGTTATAGAAGACAGCGCACCAAGGCCCGTTTTGGGCAGGCACCAGGAAAATGAGAGGCCAAGGACAGTAGAACCTCATTCCCCCACGTTCTCAGGTGTCCCAAGCACGCAACCTGACCAGCATCTATTATTTAAACGAAATGATGCTTCCGGGCACTAGTCTGGAAACGGTCACTCGGATGAGACAGCGCCGCAGTGCAAGACCTCGCTCTCTCGGGGATACTTTTCCTTGCTCCCCATCAGTCCTTAGAAGCGTGGACCCGTCCCCAAACCGCCCCAGCCTAGGCTCTACTGCTTCTCCACCCTCACTCACAGACCCCCTCGCAACAGTCCCCAATCCTGACGCTACTCGGCCTCCTGTGCTCAACCATCCACCCCAGCACCGCTCCCTAAATCTCGGCTCTCCCCTGGCCCCACCTGCGCCCACCACTCCGACGCCCAACACCTTCATTCCGCCCCATCCTGGACCCGGGCGGCCCCGGACCTGTGCCCATCCCCGAGCCACTTCCCCATTCCCAGGATGGTCAGCACTAGCAGGTCCCCGGAGAGGAAGGGCGGAGACCGGGAGGAGTCCTGGGCGGCATCGCGCCGCTGACCCACAGCCCGGACTCGGTCACCGCACGCAGCGGCGGCGACCCGGGAGACCCTTCCTCCCCCGGCCCCACTCACCCGCGACTACGGCGCTCCACGTCGTCGGGGGCGGGCCCGGAGCAGGCGAGTGGGCGGCCCGGCCAGCGTTAGATCCCAGGGGCCGGGCCGGGGCCTGCGGGGCGGGCGCCGGAGTGCGCGGGGCGTGGCAGGTGTGGCCCGGCAGAGCAGGCGCCGGGCTGGGCGGGGTCTCCGAGGGGGAGGAGGAGCCTAGCCTGGAGGGGCAAAGGGCGAGGCGGGGCCTCTCGCAGCGCGCGCCCGCGGACAGGCTCCTGCGGCCGGCCGAGAGTGAACGTGGAGCCGGGCAAGGGACTGGCGGGACTGATGCGCTGTCACTCCTGGGAAGGGGAGGGGCCACGACGGGAGAGGCGGGGCCTCTCGGAACTGTCACTCCGAGAAGTGGGCGGCACCACGACGGGAGAGGCGGGGCCTCTCGGAACTGTCACTCCGAGAAGGGGGCGGCACCACGACGGGAGAGGCGGGGCCTCTTGGAACTGTCACCGCAAGTAGAGGGGATGGAACCACGGCGGGAGAAGCTGGGCTTTGCTGGGCTGTCTCAGTGGGAGGCGGTGGACCCAGCAGTAAAAGAGGGCAAAGAATAAGCTTCCACACGTCTCTCTTTTCCATTTATTAAGGTCCAGAATACAGTATTCTTGACATATTCGAATATAAGGAGTTCTGTGATTCACTTTCAGGTCATGGAAGAGTCAAAACCAACTTACAATATTAAAATAACATTTAAGGGGCCGGAGCGATAGCCCAGCGGGTAGGGCGTTTGCCTTGCACGCGGCTGGCCTGTGCCGGCCCAGGTTCGATCCTCGGCATCCCATATGGTCCCCGAGCACCGCCAGGAGTGATTCCTGAGTGCAGAGCAGGAGAAACCCCTGAGCATTGGCGGGTGTGACCCCCAAAAAAGCAAAAAAAAAATAACATTTAAAAAATATACTTCTCTAGAGAGGAGAGATAGTACAGTGGGTAGGGCACACGCCTTATACGTGGTCCACACTGGTTCTATTCCCTGTACCCCATACTGTCCCGTGAACCCGCCAGGAGTGATCCCTGAGCACAGAGCCAGAAATAAGCCCTGAGCACAGCTGGTGTGCCCCCCAACCCCCTACACACCACATCGCTGTATCACTATACCACTGTCTTCCGTTCATCATCGATTTGCTCAAGTAACATTTCTATATGTCCTGTCTCATGCTAGTAGAGCCCAAGGGCACCTGCTTGCTCCAGGAACATAAAGAGCCTCAAACCATTATATTAGATCATGGGAATGAGGTCTATAATTGTTACTGGTATTTGGCATATCAAATACGACACGGGTAGCTTGCCAGGCTCTGCTGTGCGGGTGGCAGACTCTTGTAGTCACCTCTAAATACAGCATTTATTGATGAACTGTGCGGCCACACAAGGTGGGTTGTGATAGGCTCTTCTGCTGGGTGAAGTTCTGATGAGAGCGGAGTCCGGATGTGGAAAATGGCGGCTCTCATGGAGTGGGGGATCGTCTGGCTTGTTGTGAGGTTCTGCTGGGGTGGCAGGCCAGGGCTAGAACCTGCCATGCCTCCTGGGTGCCTCGTGAGTGGCTGGGCACAGGGAGAGCCGGTAGCAGCTCTGCCCCATGTCTGTGAGTCTCTTGATCAGCATATATACATTATATAATATATTTGTGTGTAAGCATATAAATATATGATATATATATTATATATTCATATCCAATTAAATCAAATTTAAATTCCTTTTTAGGAATCTGAAAGGTTCCAGTCCCATTCTCCCTGCACCACACTCACCACTAAACACCAAATATTCTTCCATCACTGTCCATTGGTCCCCTAGAAGCAGATTCTGACCATCCTATTTCCCCGTCTCGCTACTTTCCTTACTGTCTCTCCTATGATTTATTTCCACAGAGTGTCTCACCATCTCACATTTTATATAGTTTATTGTCCCTAGAGTATAAACATCATTGGGCAGGGACTTTTCTCAGTGTTATCCACTGATAACACTCTGCGTGGCCTCAGGACATGGCTCACAACAAGATCCCGCCTCGGTGGCTCAACTGTCCGCGCAGTGGCAGCCAGTGGCAGCTTTGCTCACAGACAAGCCCCCAAAGCCATTGTTTCCCATGGAGAACCACCCAAGTATTATAGATGTCCAGCTGGGTATGCTGAACCAGAGACTTACAGACATGGGGCAGAGCTGCTACTTGCTCTCCCTGTGCCCAGCCGCTCACGAGGCACCCAGGAGGGATGGCGGGTTCTAGCCCTGGCCTGCCACCCCAGCAGAGCCACACAACATGCCAGATGACCCCCCACTCCATCGGGCCACCATTTTCCACATCCGACTTCCCTCTCGTCAGAACTCCACCCAGCGACAGCCTATCACACAGCCTATCAGCGACAGCCCGTCTCATCGAGTTCCAACCTGCAGCAGTTTTTTTTTTTTTTCAATCTGGCCTTACAGACATGGGGCAGAGCTGCTACTTGCTCTCCCTGTGCCCAGACGCTCACGAGGCGCCCGGGAGGGATGGCGGGTTCTAGCCCTGGCCTGCCACCCCAGCAGAGCCTCACAACAAGCCAGATGACACCCCCTCCCATCGGGCTGCCATTTTCCACATCCGGACTTCCATCTCGTCAGAACTCCACCCAGCGACAGCCTATCACAGCCCTTCTCGCGCGGCCGTTTGCGGCCGCATGGTTCATCTATAAATGCTATATTTAGAGGTGACTACAAGTGTATGCTACCTGCATGGCAAGCCTGGCAAGCTGCCCTGTTTTATTTGATATGCCAAATACCAGTAACAATTATATTAGTTCATTCCCATGACCTAATATAATGGTTTGAGGCTCTTTATGTTCCTGGAGCCAATAGATGCCCTTGGGCTCTACTAGCATGAGACAGGACATATGGAGATATTACTGGTGCCCGCTCTAGCAAATAGATGACCAACGGGAGGATAGTGATAGTGATCCACTGATATGTCCTCAGCGCCAAAATCAGAGTTAGATTCTCTGTAAGCAAACCATAACAGTGCAGTGAGAGAAAACAATGAAAAAGGCTTCCCAGCCCCCAACAGCTCAGCCAGCTCAGCCCAGAGGAATGTCTCAAATCCTACAATGCCAGAAAAGTTCGCTTTGTTCTTCTGCTCTCTGACTTGCCTTGGGTCTTTCAGGATTAGGACAGGAGAGAAGGAAGCTAAGAAAAAGGAACAGAACTTTCGACATTAAATACAGGCAAAAAGATACACATGACAACCTCTTAATGTATGTATTGTAATCCACAATGTGGAAGGGAAGGAAGAGAGAGAGAGAGAGAGAGAGAGAGAGTAGAGAAAAGAATAAAGAACCTGCCATAGAGGCAGGCTAGGGGGGGGGGGAGGCTGAATCTGGGGCATTGGTGGGGGAAATGGGCACTGGTGGAGGGATGGGTGCTGGAACACTGTGTGACTGAAACCCAAATATGAACATCCTATGAACATCTTTGCAATTGTATATCTCACAGTGGTATAATAAAATATTTTTAAAAAAAGAAAGAAAAAAGAAAAAGGAACAGAAGCCTAATTATTGGTTTCTCCTTGTGGGTCCCATACTCCACCATAGAAATTCATAAATTAACCAGATGAAAAATTTGTAAATTAATCTGTATCCTGGCATGCTTAGTAAATCCTGCAAAAATAAGTACAGAATATAAACTCTTACTCTTCAAAAATTAGGAAACATTTCTTATGTGCTTCAATAAGTGTAGACTTTGGACCGCCACCTAAGTAGGGCCTCAGAAGCATCGTTCACCATAATCGCAGCCAATTTCAACGTCACGAACTCCATGGCTCATCAGAGCACTACCCAAGAGAGAAGCCGATTTCAAGCCCGGCTCACCAGAGCCCCACATAACAGAGCAGCCGACTTCAAGCCTAGGTATGAGGTTTTAGGCAGCAAAAGTCACCCAGCTTTCGTAGAGATGGAGCTGGGGTCCTCCTTCTCCGCCTCTGTCCCATCCAGGAGGCCTGGTGGACCCACCCACGAACTGCCTCCGGGCTGTCTTCCATGATGCAAAGACTCAGACACACAGGGCAGAGCTGCCATCCAGCTCTCTCCCCATATCGCGCAGCTGCTTTGCGACTTGGTGGTCCATCAAACTAGTGGAACCAACCACGCTCTAGAAACTCAGAAAGTAAATTCAAGAACAGAATTTGGCCAGATTTTCCCATAACCAACAATAGAGAAGAAAATGGATTCATCAATAACATTACCCATGTATGTGCTTTAACGGTCAATGTAGTTAGTGCCAGTTGAGGGAGCAGGCATGGGGGTTGGGGTGGGTGGGAAATGAGGGTCTTTGGTGGTGGGAACACACTGGTGTTGGGAGTGGTGTTGAAGTATGAATCGTTTTATCAACAGTATTATGTAAACCTTTTTACTTTGTAAATCACGTTTTTCAATATAAAAGGAAGGTGGATGTTGTTTCCTTTTCTTTATTTCTTTCGTTTTTTTTTTTTTTTTAATTTATCTTTTACCTCCCTAGCTTTGAACAGAAGGCAAGCTGATTTGGAAACTGCTTACCTGTCATTGTTAGCAAGAAGAGTATGTAAAGTTTGATCCTCTAGTTCAAGGGCCAAAACATTAGGCTGCTGCAAGCTGGAGAAAGAAAGTGGCGGGGCCAGAGAGATAGTGCAGTGAGTAAGGCTCTTCCTGGCAGATGGCTGACCTGGGTTCAAACCCTGGCACTTATGGTCCCCTCGACACTGCCAAAGCTGATTCCCTGAGAGCAGAGCAAGGAGGAAGCCATAAGTTTGGCCAGGTGTGGTCCAAAACCCAAAATTAATTAAGTAAAGCTTTAAAAAATGTGTTGGAAACTCCCATCTTTTGTAGCCCTTCTCTTTGCTGAAAGCAGTCCTCTCACACGGTTGCCCTGCGCTGCTCACAGACATAGGGACCTTGAGAGCAAGCCTGTTCTGTTGGACTGAAGCAGGGAAAGAGGCCCAGTAATGCAAAGAGTATTAAGAAATTCCCGTCTGTTTGCTTTTCTTCCTCTTGCTTTTTCTTCAACACTGTCTCAAGAGCAGCCCCAGCTCTATAGAACTTCATGATATGTTTATGGAGGACACCTCCTCTAGAATACTTTTGGTATTTCAGAAGAGGACACTTGAGAGTCAGAGCTTGGGAGGACATTCCCTAAAAGAATGATTAGTCATTTTTTTAACAAAAAAATATATGCATTTCACCTTTAAAATTTTGACCAACCAGGAAATTTGTTTTTAATGTGTAGTACAGACATAGTAAGTTTCCATACCCAGGTTTTCAAGATTACAGTCACATAATCTGAAGAGAAGTATGATATGTTCTCCTTTCTTATTTCTGAGATTAAGGCAATGCTCTGATGTTTACTCAGCAAGGAGGATGTTCACTTTGTGATTGAAGTGCATATATTTTTGGTTAAAAATTACTAATCATTCTTATACTTTTAAACAGTAACTTTTGGTAAGACTTTATGTACCAAATACAAAGTGCTGAAGTTTAGTGTTGCCTTTTCCATATCTTCCATGGGAATATTCTTGTTATTTTTTTCCCTTAATAATTTTTTTTAAATATGTTAGTATCGGGAACACCAGAGACTGAACTCATGACCTCATGCTCACAAAACAAACGCTTTTTTGGTTGCTGAGAAATCTCCCCCAAATCCCCTGACTCCCACCTTAACAGGGACATTAAGTTTCTGTGTTGAGAATACACAGTAGAGACACATGGATAACATCAGGCTGTTGTAATAATAGAGGCAAGAGATGGGTTGTATCTGGGTAGTAATAATTAGCAGTTGGAGTCTAGAAATATTTTGAAAGAGTTCTCATGCATGAGTTAATGGCATATTAGATATAAAATATAGGGCAAAAAGAGGATCCAAGTGGTAGCTTTGTCTTATGAGGCTCATAAGACTACGGGAGGAGCCAGTTTGGATGAAAATTGGGAATCTTGCACTAGACTGATTCATTTTAAGCTTCTTTGTGAAATAAATCTGAGTTGGAATATTGGTCTCTGACACTCCAGGATAGGGGTCAGAGTGAAAAACATGAGTCTGTAAACTGGTGACACAGATATTTGAAGTTGTGAAACAGGGCGGACTCATCAGAGGTGCAAGGAAAATGCTAGAAGAGAAGAGTCCTATGGAGAGAGTTCTAGTTCTTAGCTCCAACATGAAGAGCTTGAGAGAGGAGAGGAATACAAGGATCTTGGGAAGTACTAGCCATGAAATGGTGAGGTAAATGAAGAAGGGTGAAAAGAGATATCATCCTTCCCTGCGAAAGGAGATATCTCAGCAGCAAGTGAAAAATCTGAATGAAGAAGTACCACATGAGGCCAGTTAGGGTGAGATGGACCACATAACATGATATGGCAGCATAGAGGCAAACTGAATTGATCTATAAATCATTGCAAATGTGCCTCTTAGTGAATAAATAAAAATGTTCAAGCTGAATTTGAAACACATCTAAAACAAATTTGTTCAAATGTTTTAAAATCAAGGGATGAGCAAAGGTATGCCAGGTAATATAATTTCAAATGAGGCCAATGATCTTAATGCTGCTGGATAGAGAGCAAAAGCAGTAGCCAAGATAAAGAAGGGGAGTTTTTGAGTGTGTATTTGTAAGGACAGGAGAGATAGTATAGCAGATACGTTGCTTGTATGGCATTCTACTGAATTCATCCTTGGCACCTCTGCTAAGAGTGATTCCTAAATACAGAGCCTGAGCACTGCTATGTAAGGGCCCCAAATCAAGAAAAATACTCAAGATATGTATTTGTAGAATTCACAATGAGATAACAACACCTTTATGAATATATGTGCAACAAATAACTTGGCCTCTGACCCTGTTTCCTCTGACTCAAATGATCTCCAGTTTAAAATTGTAACCTATTCTCACTAATCCTTTTTAAATTATTCTTTTTTTCTGTTTTGATTCCTGCTTTCCATGGTGCTTAATGAGTTCCTTTAGTGTCTGCTCTGTCATGACTGACTTCCAGTTTTTCCATCAACCATTTGACGCCCTTTTTGCCCCTTGCACTTATTTTCAAAGCACTTTCTAGTTCACGTTAACGTCATCTCTATCTTCATCTTTTTTTTTTTATCTCATCTTTACATGTAGGGGTGGATCCCAGGAGGTGTATGTTGGTAGAGTGCAGTTTCCTGGCTAGAATGGATTTTGTCTTGTTGTTTAGTATTGAGGTGGGTGAATTGTTTTAGCTTTTGCTGCTAAGTAAGAAAAGCAGCTAGAAAAGCAATAAAAACAGTTAGAAAAACAAGAAAAACAGCTCGGTTGCACTGAATATAGTCTTCTCACTCTCACTGGCAGGCCGGTTCCTGCCAACATATGCCTTTCTGGGTGTGCCCTTACTCAGCACAGCCTGCTTTGCTCTACCTTCAGTCCCTGCTTGCTGCTTCTCTGAGATTTGGCATTGTTAATGAGAGATCTCTATAGTTCTGGGGTGCAGAGATGAGACTTCAGGAACAAGACATATTTCCATTAATTTTTTTTGTTTTGTTTTTTTTTTAATTTTTATTATACCACAGTGAAGCAAAGGTGCTGTTTTGGTTGAGTTACGTACCACAACATATTTTTTTTCTTAATTTTAATAATCACCAGCTGAAAGGACAGCAGCTCATCTTGGCAGCTGACTGACAGCTTATACAAGGACCCCAACTCTCTTATATACCCACAGTATCAAGGGACAATACAACTTAGAGTTAAGTTTGCATAGTTTATACTAAAAAAGACATTCCATATTTTTAGCATAGGATATAAGGATGATAGGAAGAAGACAAACAGGAACCAAAAACCTGCAGGGGGTACTATCTAGGTGAGGTGAGATAAGCAAAAGAATGTGTTACAGTATGCTAATTCAGCCTTCTGGACTAGCCCAAGGTGACAAGGTCTTGTCAGACATTGAAGTAACAGAAACACAAGAAAACCCTGTTTTCTGTCTACACTTCAAGCAGCATCCATTAGACTCCATCTTAGGCTAGCTACCGTCAACAAGGAGATGTGGCGCGGGAAATGACCTAGGATAGCAGTGTCTGTGTATCTGTAATCGTGAAAACAGTCTCACTAGGGAATTCTACATTCTAACTCTATTGGGAAACAATCTGCCAGAAAGCCCTGTGTATCTGTTAACAGGCAATATCCATCAGACCTTAGCATATCCTTTGATCTGTTTTCTGACAACATGGCATCATGTACCCTCTGCCTCTTACTGCTCTACTTTGACATATCTACTTGGCCCTGTGTGACATCTACCACCAAGAATGTGCTATCTGTGCTTCTGTCCATGTCCTTACTTATCTGCACTGCCCTGGTGACAATCCTGTTTGGGGGTGGTTCCATGCTTTCTATGCCTCCTTATTTTACCAGAGATGCTTATTTTCAGTGAGTGTTTCCATGAGTATTGGGCTGCTATGACAAAGAAACATCATGGAGAGGGGACACAGGGGGTGTGACTCAAGTGAAGAGCATTTTTCTGGAATCACATGGTCTCCTTTTCACCACCTGGTCCCCTGAGAACACCAGCTAAGCACTGCCAGGAGTAGCTCCAACAAAAACAAAAATAAAGACCAAAATCTATTACAGTCTTGTAATATTAAGAAACAGTAATGTTCTGAGGATCTGAGAGATGGTACATAGGGCACGTATCATGGATGCCAACAGAAAGCAGGTGCATGCTTTACACACAGGAGCCCAGAGTTTGATCCCTTGCAAAGCATGCTGCCCTGAGCACTGAGCTAGGTGGAGTCCCTGAGCATTGTAGGGTATGATCCCTCACTCTAAAGAAAGAATATTTTTGATGTTTTATCTTTTGATGTGTAGGAATGAAAAACAAGTTTACTTTTCACATACTTTAATATGTCTTATTATTAAATAAGTCTAAGGTTGTATCCTTCTGAGAAACATGTAAATCGTTTCCATCTTCTTGATGTGTGTTGCCTGCATCTATTTATTAGAGAAGTGCATGAAAAGTCCTGGTGCCTGCTCGAACAAATCAATGAACAACCGGAAAACAAATGATACAAATGATGAAAAGTCATATAGACCTTTTTCACTATCATAAAAAATCATAAAAACATTTTAAAGTGTTTGATTTCTAGTATGGTTTAACTGGAATCTGTAACAAAGAGTAACAACCATTTGACATCTGCCAAATATCCAAGGACACAATTTGGCTCCCAGTGTTATTTCAATTTCATGTCTTAGCAGGGAACAAGCTAAATGGCTAGTGGGTCTTTTTTCTGTCTTGTGTGTATCTAATACATTCCTGGAATAAAGCCATTGAGGTAATAGAATTCCTCTATGAAATTGCTCACCTGAGGAGAACTGCTCATCCTAAATATTAGATTTTGATTAAGATGGCTGTCTTCAATAAGCAAAACCTCTATTATCAGTGCCAAGAACTTTAAAGGGTATGACATTTTACCATATTTGTGAGCTAATAAGTTAGCTCATTGGAGTTTCATGGATGCCAACAGAAAGCAGGAGACCCCCGTGCCAGCAACAGAGGCCTTTTTCTCATTGCCGAGCAGTGGGGGCAGAGGGAATTTGTGGCAATTCCCTCTGCCCCCAGGTCCTGTGCGGCAACATGGAGCTAACCCAGCTGGACTCAGAACACTCACTGGGTTTGCATTATAGCTGGGAAACAGAATTTAGATTACTCAGAGGCAACACCTAAGGGTTATCAATGGCTATTAACCAGTCTGCTCAACTGTTATCCTAGAGAGAGACATTGCCCTTATTATCTAAGATTTGAAAAAAGATCTTCCCTCTGCTTGCCATCCCACAGGAGAACCCAGTCCTATACTCAAGGCTATTTGCTATACAAACATTCTTCACAAGACAACTGCCACAAAGAATGCCAATGCCTTTGCTTAGAAGATAGGTAGATATAAATGACCTCAGTCATCAGGAGGTGCCTTGCTACCAAGCACAGCTCATGAGTTTTCCCAACTGAAGTAGATATTACAGCTGACACAGACAGCTGCCCTTCAGAGTTGCTCAGAGGATTTTTTTATAACAAAATACTTTTAGATTTCTTTTTTATGCATTTTTTTAAAAGTTGGAAATAGATAACTGGGGCCAAAGCGATAGCACAGCGAGTAGGGCATTTGCCTTGCACGCGGCCGACCCGGGGTTCAATCCCTGGCATCCCATATGGTCCCCGAGCGCCACAGGAGTAATTCCTGAGCAAAAAGCCAGGAGTAACCCCTGAGCATCGCCGGGTGTGACCCAAAAAAAAACAAGCAACAACAACAACAACAAAAGAAATAGATAACAGGGTGAAATAAAAATCTGTAGAAGAGTAAGCTGTGCAAACTAGATCTTTTTCAATATCTCTCCAATTACTTGTTTCTGTAATTGAAAAAAAATAATTTTAAATTTCCTGGAAATTACACACATACACACACACATGCACACACACTTGCACACACACTCACACACATACATGTCTGTTTTCTTTCCTTATCTTGGATTCTACTCCTCTATACACATTGAGAATTAATCAAAATAAGATAGATGAAAATTTTAGAACTAAAATACTTCCGTTTCAAATCCAGTGACTTTGAAAATTTTTGCATTCTTTTTCGTCATACATTTTTCCACCAGTGACTTCTCACTGGTTAGCTCAATTAAGAGAAAAGAATTTCCAAACATTATTGTGAGACAAAGAATATGGAACCAGAGTGATAATAGAGTGAGTAGGGCTCTTGCCTTGCATGCAGCCAACCTGCGTTTGCTCCTCAGCACCCCATCTGGCCATCAGCACCCACCAGGAGTGATCTCTGAGCACAGAGCCAGAAGTTAGCCCTAAGCACTGCTGGATGTGGCCAAAAAAAATTAGATCAAGGAAAATAAATGCACCATGATGCTCAGAGAAAGAGACAGCTTAGGTGGACTGGCAGTAGGTCTTTTCTGGCCTTGAGAATGGAGATGTGTTCCCAGGAACACATGTGAGTTTCGTGGAGAATGAGGCAACAGACCCATTGACAGGAAGAAGAAAAACATGAGCAAAGGTGCAGAAACAGGACAATAAAGCATGTGCTTGAGAAATGTGGAGCTGGGGCAAAAGAATTATATGAAAGGAAAGGAAGGATGAGTTGTCTATCAAGTGCCTCACATGATCCTACCCCAAAGAAACAAACATGTGCAGCCACTGAACTTATGTATTCAGATATGTTAGGACACCTTGTTGCTGGCATCTTCCTTTGTTCACAGCAAGTGGAAGTTTCTGCATCTAAGCTGAGTTCCAAGCACTAATGTCCAATTGTTGACCTACACTATTGTCAAATGTTAGTGCCCTGGAGCTAGAAAGCCCTGTACATCACATAAAGTAGTCTTCCATATATTCTAGACATAATTTAATAAATACCCCGGACTCTCACACATGGGACAGAGCTGTTCCTTGCTCTCCCTGTGCAAAGCCCGTTCATGAGGCAGTCGGGAGGCATGGTGGGTTCTAGCCCTGGCCCACCACCTTGGCAGAGCCTCACAACAAGCCAGACCACCGCTCCCCTCACTCCACGGGCGCCGCCATTTTCCACTTCTGGACTTCCCTCTCGTCAGAACTCCACCCAGCAGACCAGCCCATCACAGCCCGGATCACCGACACCCACCCTGCCGCAGCTTTTTTCCTCAATCCGGCCCAGGTATGCTGGTCCAGAGACTCTCACACATGAGGCAGAGCTGTTCCTTGCTCTCCCTGTGCAAAAGCCGTTCATGAGGCAGTCGGGAGGCATGGTGGGTTCTAGCCCTGGCCCACCACCTTGGCAGAGCCTCATAACAAGCCAGACCACCGCTCCCTCACTCCACGGGCGCCGCCATTTTCCACTTCTGGACTTCCCTCTCGTCAGAACTCCACCCAGCAGACCAGCCCATCACAGCCCAGATCACCCGACACCCACCCTGCCGCAGCTTTTTTCCTCAATCCGGCCCAGGTATGCTGGTCCAGAGACTCTCACACATGGGGCAGAGCTGTTCCCTTGCTCTCCCTGTGCAAAGCCGTTCATGAGGCAGTCGGGAGGCATGGTGGGTTCTAGCCCTGGCCCACCACCTTGGCAGAGCCTCACAACAAGCCAGACCACCGCTCCCTCACTCCACGGGCGCCGCCATTTTCCACTTCTGGACTTCCCTCTAGTCAGAACTCCACCCAGCAGACCAGCCCATCACAGCCCGCCCGGCGCAGCCGCTTTGCGGCCGCGGTTCATCAATAAATGCTTTATTTGGAGGTGTTTAAAAGAGTTTGCCTCCCGCTCGACAAGCCTGGCAAGCTTCTCGTGTTGTATATGATATGCCAAATTCCAGTAACAATTATATTAGGTCATTCCCATGACCTAATATAATGGTTTGAGGCTCTTTATGTTCCTGTAGCAAGCCGATGCCCCTGGCTCTACTGGCATGAGACAGGACATATGGAGATATTACTGGTGCCCGCTCTAGCAAATAGGTGATCAACGGGAAGATCGTGATCGTGATCGTGATCGTGAAATACCCCACCTGACTTTTTCTGATATACCCTATAGATACTACCCTATTGTGTAGCAAGTTCATACATGAACTTTATTTCATGAACTAAATACATAAAATTATTGTGAAGTAAGTTCATACATGAAAACAAATTGTGCCTTACAAAATTCAGTTCTTTAAATCTATACAATGTTGGAGAAAGTGGCAGTGTTTTTAAGCTCTTCAATTTGATATGACTTTTAGTTTTGGTTATTATAATTTGTAAGTTCTTATGCCCTCCCTTTAAATAGCTCAGTGCACAAGAAGTAAATATTTTATATAAAGAATCTTTACACAAACAAAAAACTGTACTTAAACAAAAAATGTAACGGGGTCTTCTTAGTGTGGTGGTGAAAATAACAAGAAGCAGACCCTGAAAGAAGGATTTTTGAGCATCATATTTTATCTGGAATGTGAGCCATGGAATGCATGGAGAAGAGGAAGAATAAAACGGGGAGGGAAGCTGCTGGCAAAGAGGGGGGCTGCTGGCAGGTCAATGCTGGGCTTGAATGTGGCTGAACCCCACTGGCAACCCAGGGCCTTCTAGGCTTCAGAGCATTGACTAGACTGTTGAGAAGACTTTGAGCATTGAGAAGACTGTTGGGCAACAATTAGATGCTGGTGATTAGGACTCAGCTTAGATGAGGAATGGTTGGTTTGCTGAGGAGGAAGAAAGACACCAGTGGAGAACTGACTTCAGTGCTTCCTGTCTGGTGGATGAGTGAGTTGAGTGAAGATGCTTGATTGAAGGAGGTATGGTATTCTAGTATTTCCGCCCACTGTTTTTAGGGTGAGTGAAACTTCTCACATCAAACCACCATAAGGCAAAAAGAAGCAGATGCTGAATCTGGAAATCAGGTTAGAGGTTAGCCGGACAATTCTTGGGGCATATAGGTGCACTCTGCCCACATCTGCTACAAAGGATCATTACAGACCCAGTGAAGCTCTTGTGTTCATCTTTAATATCCACAAATCCCTGCCCTTCACCCCCCCACCCCTGCCACCAGTTTCAGTTAAAATGTCATCTCTAAAGTATAAAACTAGTTAAAAAGATACACAGGCAAGATTAAACGATTAGGTAAGACAGGGAATGGAACTCTGTGCTATTAATTGTCGAAAGTGCTAATACCAACCTAGAACTGAGCATTAAATACAGGCAAAAAGATACACATGCAACTTCTAAATGTATATATTGTAATCCACAATGTGTAAGGGAAGGAAGAGAGAAAGAGAGAGAGAAAGAAAAAGATAAAGAATCTGCCATAGAGGCAGGCTAGTGGAGGGGGGGAGGGATTCGGGGACATTGGGGGTGGGAAATGGGCACTGGTGGAGGGATTGGGGCTGGAACACTGTATGCCCAAAATCCAAATATGAACATTTTATGAACATCTTTGAAATTGTATATCTTACGGTGGTATAATAAAATATGAAGGAAAGAAAAGAAAGAAAGAAAGAAAGAAAGAAAGGAAGGAAGGAAGGAAGGAAGGAAGGAAGGAAGGAAGGAAGGAAGGAAGGGAAGGAAGGAAGGAAGGAAGAAGGAAGGAAGAAGGAAGGAAGGAAGGAAGGAAGGAAGGAAGGAAGGAAGGAAGGAAGGAAGGAAGAAACGTTGAACAGAGCTTAATGTAAACCCCAAAAATAAAAATAATTAATGATATATGCATACCTATATTCATTGTCGCATTCACTAAGTACAATAGTCAGGGTATGAAACAACGCAAATGTCCAACAACAAATGAAATAATAAAGAAGTTTTGTTATGCTGGGATTGTTTGGAGTCCCCAACAGTACTGGGGTCCGTTGGATTCCCTGATCATGTTCAGGGTGGGCAACTGTCCCCTCTGGTCAATGAACAAAAAACCATGAGCACAGTCTAGAAAATCCAAGTCTTTACTTCTTCCAACTCCAGTCCACACCAACCACCACCCATACTCTCTCTGACCCCCAAACTGAAAAAGATCAATATTATGCAGAATCTGGGGGGCAGGGTGTAGCCAAAGATAGAAGCTTTTGAAATAAAAACCAGTTTCCTCTTACCAGTGCAAAGTCCCCAGTTGTCCGCCCCTGCTTCCCAAGGCTGTTGAGGTGCTAAGGCACAGCATTGTTTTTCTCTCTCAAAGCCTAGTAAACTATCATTTTAATAATATTTCTAGTCATTTTGTATAAACACAGTAAAAGAGAGAGGCATAAATCTACACCCAGGATTAAGCCCATAAAGTGATCTTTTCTGGGGAGATCACATCATATGATCTAGACCATGTTCCTGTTGCCAGATTGGTCCTATCTAATCCCACTTCTGGTCCTGTCTCCAACAACAGTCCTAAGTGCTGAGTTCTCACTGACCCACTTATCTTAGGTCCAAACAGAGCTGTTCTGACCTTTGCTCTAAACTTTGGGTCAGAGCCAGACTTACTCTAGAATTATCCCATTTCGAACTCAGGATGAACTCTTTTCCTGGTACCACCCAGTCCCTAGTAGTACCTCTTTTTATTGGGTAAGATGAGTTAGATACAATCTAAGTGTTACTGAGTCTTATAGTTGGAAAATATGACAGAAATCCAGGAATAAATAGTTTAGCGCTAAAAGATAAATAAATAAATAATTTAGAGCTAAGTAACTCATAATGGTACTACCTGACCATCTTTGTGCTTATACAAGTGATCCCTATCAAAAACAAATGCCAAAGGCTTGTTGGAAGTAGAAAGACAGTCCCTCATTAGCAATACAAAAACCCAGGGCTAGCAAGTAAGCAAATAATCCAAATACAAGGCTAGAAAGTATGTGGAGTAATCCAACAGCGTTATATAAATACAATGGAATACTACTCAGAAATAATAAAAGGTGCAATCATGCAGCTTGCTGCCACTTGAATGGTACTGAAAGGCGTCATGTTAAGGGAAATAAGTCAGAAGGAGGACAAACGCCAAATAATCTCACTCATTTGTGATATACAGAAAGACAAAACAAGGGAGTAGATAACATCTAATAATGACAAACCCTTGACTATGGATTGCAAAACTGAGTTACCAAACAGTAGGAAAAGAGGCAGGGAGGGAAAGGAAGACTGGAAGTAAAATAGGGCAGTTGTAGAAGGCCCTGGGCACTTTGGCAGTGGTGAAGGTGCAGAAACTTTACATAATCTAAACATCGACACAATACCACATAAATTAAATAAAAATGTTAAAGTATTAAAATAAGAAAGGACTCAGACTGGAAAAATAGCTTAACAGTCTGAGCACATCCTTTGCAAGTGGAAGCCTGTGTTTGACCCCTAGCATATGGTTCCCCCAGGAGTCTAGGAGTGAGCCAAGCACAGAGCTGCAAAGAGCCCCTGAGTACCATCAGTTAAGACCCCAAAACGAAGCGAAACAGACAAAGCACATACTTATGGAGAAATTAAGAACAAAATAAAGAAGAACAGTGGAGAAATAAAGTACAGGTGCCTTGCTTTCCCCTGATAGATAAGGGGAGCAGCAGCAAGCTCTAAGCCTGCATTGAAAGGCTTCTTCTTGGGCTTCTTAGGTATGTATGTGTGTGTGTGTGTGTGTGTGTGTGCCTTTGTCTGTGTATGTGGCCAAACTATGTTGCAGACAGCAGTTCTAGAAACTGTACATTATAGAGCTAATAGTTGCCTCTGATACTTGAACCTCTCATGATATTTTTTAAACATCTTTTCTCCTCATCTTTATGAAAATTAACTTAGAAAAAAACCAACATTCTTTAATCATAAATCAGAAAGCTACCTCTACCTACTAGGCCCAAAGGGACATCATAGAGTTCTCAAAAACAGTGTACAAATATAACAAGCACTGTGAATGAATAATCACAAAATACAGCAGAATTAAACCAGGATTTTCTGGGGATGTTGTGAAATATAAAAATAAATGCATCTTGCTCTTCTCTTTTATTTTTCAAATGAATTCTCATTCTTAAAATGAAAAGTCTTGCACCTATGTTCATTACAGTGCTATTTACAATAGCCAAGATCTGGAAACAAACCAAGTGCTCAGTGATGGATGGGTAATAAGAGGTTATGATATATGTATAATAGAATACTACTCAGCTACAAAAAAGTGAAATCTTACATTTTGCTATGAAATAGATGGAACTAGAAAGGGCAAATAAGTGAGAAGGAGAAAGCCAAATATCAGATGATCTCATTCATGTGTGGAATACAAAGAAAACAATCTGAGAAAAAGAAAATGTCCAAAGAAAACAAACCCTTAGGTACAGTTTACTAAGTCGGGTAAACTGTAATTGTTTACCAATTGGAAACTGTGGACGTAAAATGTTCAAAGAACTGCAGTGGAGAACTTTAGTGACAAGTAAAATAGTACGGTAATATTGAACCCTAAAGCATATAAACATGGACACTCCAGAAATCAAAGTTACCTCACTTAAAAACATTTAATAATAAAATGAGACCTCTTACTTTTTTTTTAATCCTCTCCCGTTGTTTACTAAACTCATCCCAGACATACTAACTTAAAACAGCAAATCTTTATTATCTCATGGAGTTTCTTTTGTGAGGGTTGGGTGCAGGAGTGGCTTGGCAGGGCCGCTCTCACCAGGACGACTCCAAGCGCTGCAGTCAAGGTGTCTGATGGAGTCGCAGTGATCTGAAGGCTGAAGCGGAACAGCTTCCAAGGAGGCTCGAACATGTGACTGTTGGCAGGGGGCTTCCATCCCGCTCTCATGGACATGTTTACGGAACGGATTAGGTGTCCTGGCGTCCTTGTGACACAGCAGCTGACTTCTGGGAGGGAGCAGAGAAAGTAGGAGCAGGAAGCAATAATGCCCTTTTTAATCACTTAGCCCCTAAAGTTGCATGCCATCCTTTCTGCTTGGTTCTGACACTTAGAAGCAAATCTCCAAGTCCAGCACACTGTCCATGGATGGGGAATAGGCTCCATCTTTAAAGCGAGTGTGGAAGAATTTGACCTTTTAAATCCCTGCACTACAGCAAGCTTTGGGGATTATATGACTCAGCCAGTTTACCCTTGCGTACCAGGGGGCACTCAGACCACTTCCTTTTCTAGGTGTTTATGGTGCACTTCTAGCTCCATGGTTTAGACATTGGTCCAAATGTTGCACATCTAAAATAAGTTGGAAAAGGAGTTTGTGAAGAAAATGAAGACAATTCTACTTTTCCAGAAAGCAGCATCTGTCCTACTGGAGTTCATTCAGAGAACTTCTCCACTTCATTTTGTCACATCAACACAAGCCAAACCAGCTGCACTTGCAAGAGTGTCGCTAGGCTAAGCAAATCTTAAGAGTTGGAGCTATGCTAGAATTATTGGAGTGACAAGGGGAGGACATTGAATAGATTTGAAAACTGGTTTTGAATAGTCATTCCAAACTCAACTACTTTTCAATGCTTTAATTGAAGAACTGATATTTAAACATCTAAGTCAACAGACACGCTTATTTTCAATGGCCATAATAGTGTGTTTTGAGGGGATGGGTAAAAATGGTTGAAAAATATACCCCTCGCTTACTTTGAGAAAAGAGTTTACTTGAAGTAATTTCTTCTCACCCTAATGCATTCTGATGGCATTTCCAATCCAGCACAAAAGCATTTTTTAAAGAAAAGGTGAAATGCTGCCATTTGCAAAGGCATGAACGAACTGAAAGGCATTTTGCTTAGTGAAAAAGTCAGATGGAAAAAAAGTAGAAATCATTTGATGTTGCTCATGTGGCAAACAGAGAAGCAAAACAAATTTTTATTGAGTAAGGAGTGAGAAGATAATACAGGGGGTTCAGTAGGCAGGCATGTGCTGTCCCTGGTTTGATACCCAGTACCACATGGCTTCCCAGGAACATTAATGGGTAGAGCTCTGGATCCAGACTTAAGCACTGAATCCCTAGGCCCTAGCTGGAATTGCCAGGAGTAGCCCTCAGGCCTCCTGAGGATTGCTAGGACTCCCCACCAAAAATGTATAAATAAGATAAATTAAAAATAATAAAAATAAAACAAACTTAGAGATGCAACGTGGCCAGGCAAATATGCTGGTAAGATCTAGCTAGTCCCATGATGATTGTGGTAGCATAAGAGAATATTTATACCAGCTAGTACAGAATACATGGTCAGATAAGCTGCCACATTTAGACTACCCTCTTATCTACGAAATGATTTGCAGGAGGCAATCCAGAGCAGATGTAGAGGCTCTTAGAGGAGTCCTGCAACATTTCCCCTGTACACAGTGACCCCAGTTCCATCCCCTGGCACTTCATATGGTACCATGAGCACTACCAGGAGTAATCCTTGTGAAATGAGTCAGAAGTAAGTACTGATTGCTGTTGGGTGTGACCACCCACCTCCAAAGAAAAGAGAAAAACAATTGAGTAGGGGGCAAAGTATCACCCTGGGCATGTGGGGAGCCTGCCCTCTCTGACTGATGGCAGCTCCTTCCACTCCCAAGCCTACCCCAAGGATCAGCACACCTGCTCTTTCCCCAGGCCTCTCCACAAGAGCTTGTGCAAGGAAGGCAGCTACTCTGGGCTCCCAATAGGCTCCAGAAGATGTGTTTTCAGTAGTTACACTTTCTTGCCATATAGCAGAAGGGTGACTTGTTTTACTTGCTGATAGAATGCTTTAAAAAATAAGCTTCCCATTGCCACATTCTAGTGAGCATTAATGTTTATAATAATAACCTTGAAGATCTGTCAGATTCTGAAGAATCTAATAAATAAATAATGAAGAGAATGAAATGGCTTTCAATAGGATTTCATGCTTACTGCTTCTTGTATTCTAACACTTTTGCTAGATGGTCATGGTTGATTGTCTAATTCCCCAGTCAGGCACAAAACCAGCAGATTTTTAGTGTTGCAGTGGTACTGTCACGGCAAGTTATCTGGGAGCATATTAAACTAACATCTGAGATGCACAAAAAAGCCTCAGCATATTAGCACAGTCATGCAGGCTGCCACCAACCATCAGAAGTCACTGGATAGATAGCTAGTACCACTCAATTCTTTTCACTCAAGATTGAAAAACTAATAGTTGAAATTATATATAAATTCAATCTAATAGAAATACTATTCTATAATTAAAGAGCCATTTGTTGCTCGTATTCATTTTTTTTTTTTTTTTTGGGGGGAGTCACACCTGGCAATGCTCAGGGGTTGCTCCTGGTTCTGCACTCAGGAATTACTCCTGGCCATGCTCAGGGCACCATATGGGATGCTGGGTTGGTCGCATGCAAGGTAAATGCTCTACCCGCTGGACTATCACTCTGGTTCCGCTCATATCCATTTTAACCTGTTTAAAGAATTGAACAAAATATTGCTGTAAAATAACTGGATTGGTTGGTAATCTTCCTTCTCCAATACTGTCTCAAACTCCAGTGACGTTTGAAATGGTACTGAATGGTGCATTCTATTCTGAGGTTAACACATTTCTGAGGGAAGTTTAAATGCTTTTCCTTTCAGGCCACTGCAATAAGTCAGTAAGGTTTTTGCTTTGTTTACAGCCAAACTGGGTTCAATCCTCTGCACCCCAGATAGTCCCCCACCCCAGGCACCACCATGAGTGATTTCTAAGTGCATAGCCACGAGCTACCCCTGAGCATTGTTGACAGACTCGGCCCCAAAAAAAAGTTTATAGGGGCCGGAGCGATAGCCCAGCGGGTAGGGCGTTCGCTCTTGCACACTGCAGGCCCATGCCGACCAGGGTTCGATCCCCGGCATCCCATATGGTCCCCCGAGCACCGCCAGGAGTAATTCCTGAGTGCAGAGCCAGGAGAAACCCCTGAGCATTGCCGGGTGTGACCCACAAAGCAAACAAAAAATTTATAAAGTTCTTTCTTTCATTAATCTCTATATCAGATCCCACAAAGAAATATAATTAATGCAGTACTGAAATAATTCTGTTCTCTGCATAGCTTTATTGCCACATTTGAAACAAATTAGGCCTAATAGTACCAATTTTTCCATTTTAAGAAATAGTTTTGTCTTTTTAATTTTAATTCTTTGAATATCAAAAACATTTACATGATCCCAAAGTAAAAGCGATATGAAAAGGGATCGGACTTGTAGTTGTATATCCAATCATCTCCTTTTTCTTTATCCCACCACTGCCCCCTCCCAATTCCTATTGTTAACATTTTTATTACTTCCTTCTTGTAAATATAAGCAACCATCTAAATATTCTTTTGTTGCTTCAACACAATATTTAAAAGCGTAGTCTGGAGAGTATGTCAACTCTTAGACGCGATGTTCTTTTTCTGACTACCTAGTCTCAATCCATGATGCACTGCAGTTCACTTACCTTTTTCTTCTTTTGGTGGACATTCAGGTTGTTTCTAATCTTTTGCTACTACAAACAATGCTGTGTTGCCCAATCTTGTGCAAATTTATGGTGAGGTACTTTCTAGGTAGATTCCTAGAAGTGAGGTTATTGACTCAAAAAGCTAACTCAAGGGAAATTTGTTAAACTTTGCCTATTCCCCTAAGCTAGGGAGTTCTTCACAGTTTTATTCTCAGTAAAATATGTTATTAAACTTCTGTATTCAGGAGCTGTTTTTTTTATCATTAAAAGATATTCAGCATCTCTTTTATCCTCTTAAGGGAGCAATTCATCCAGCAACAGTAGAACACATGAGTATTCTCCAGGGCAAGTGAAACAATCTCCAGAATTTACCACATGTCAAACAATAAAACTACCTTCAATACATTAAAAAGAAATTAAAACATACAAATATGTTCTTCGACAATAATGTCATGAAATTAGAAAATTTGTGTGATTGTGTGTGTGTGTGTGTGTGCACCATACGAGCACACAGTTTTGGGAACGCACCCAGTGGTGCTCAGTACATACTCCAACTATAAAAAACTGCATTCCAAGATCACTCCTGGTGGTGCTCAGGGGACCTTATGGGGTGCAGGGAATCAAACCCAGGTCAACTGTGTGTAAGGCAAAGGCCCTACCCTTTGTACTATGGCTCCAAACCCTAAATTTAGACATTAAAATAAAAGTGAAAGTGGACAAATTCTTAATTAGATGCAGAAATTAAACAATAGCCTCTTAAGTAACCCATGGGTGAAATAAAAAAAATACAGGGGAGTTTGGAAAAATAATTTCACATAAATAGGAACAAAACATGGAATAGGAAAATGTTGGAGGACAGGTTTCACTATTCTTGGAGTTTTGTTGTTTTGCCCACTCCCAGTTTAATCTATTTAAGCCAAGGTTCATTCTAATGAGACCTCTCTTCTATGTAAACACTGCTAGAGGGTGTGGCAGTCACAGAAGTCACCTTGACTAAAAAACTTCTGACTTCACTTGATCACTTGATCACTTGAATCCCGTTATTCATTGATTTGCTCGAGCGGGCGCCAGTAACATTTCCATTGGACCCTATCACGTGCCAATGTAGCCCAATGGCATCTAGTTGATTCAGGAATATGAAGAGCCTCAAACTGTTGCTTCAGGGTCTTGACAAGGAAGTCTGACCATCTTGTAGGTGGGCGGCCACATGATCTTTTGACATCCCGTGGGATCCAGTCGGTAATGGCTCTAGTCCAGCGGTTGTCTCCAAATCACATTACATGTCCAGTCCATCTGATTTTCGATGACTTGGAAAACGAGACCACGTGACTGAATCTGGAATAGGGATGGAGATCAGAACTCCGGATTCCTTCTCTCACTTGAGTGAGGCGTGATATTCCAAGTATAGCTCTTTCGATTCCTCTCTGGGAGATCCGAATAGCATTCTCATCCTGCTTTCGTAGGGCCCAGGTCTCTGAGGCGTATGTTAATGCAGGGAGAATGGCGGCATCAAAAGAGATGTGCCTGGAGCTGGGGGTTCTTTGTCCTTTTAGCTATTTCTTCGATACCTTTGAAGGCATTCCATGCTGCTCTCTTCCTCCTGCGCGGCTCAGGTTTTAGGTAATTCATCATGTTGACTTCTTGACCTACGTACACATAACTGCTGCATTCAGAGATGTTTGTTCCATTGAGAATGAATGGGGCCTCTGGAACTAGCTCATTTTTCATAAACATAGTTTTCTTTAGATTAAGCTGTAGACCTATCTTTCCACATTCTCAATCGAAGTCAGCCAGCAGTTGTGCCGCTTGACTAATGTTTGGTGTTATTAGAACAATGTCATCAGCGAAGCAGAGGTGGTGTAGTTGCCGACCATCTATCTTCACTCCCATTCCTTCCCATTCTAATTGTCGCATGATGTTCTCGAGGGTGGCGCTGAAGAGTTTTGGTGAAATGGTATCACCCTGTCGAACCCCTTTTTGACATCAATGATCACTTCTTTGTAGAATGGTGAGATCCTGGTGGTGAATCCGTAATACAGCTCACGAAGGATTTTGATGTATTGGGTTTGAACACCCTGTTTGGCTAGGGCTTCGATGACTGCTTCAGTCTCCACAGAATCAAAGGCTTTCTGTAAATCAATGAACGTGAGACAGAGCGGCATCTTGTACTCCCTACAAACCTCAATGAGCTTGGTTACTGTGTGGATATGGTCAATTGTGCTGAATCCTTTCCGGAAGCCAGCTTGCTCACATGGTTGTCCTTCATCTAGTGTTCTGCCAATCCTGTTCAGGATGACTCGTGTAAACAGCTTGTAGATGACGGACAACAGGCAGATGGGGTGATAGTTGCCAATGTCGTGAATGTCTCCCTTCTTGAACAGTAGAACTGTCCTGCTGGTTTTCCATTGGGAGGGCACCTGGCATTCGAACAGGTAGCGTGTGAAGAGCCGAGCTAGTGTATTGATGAGTGCCGACAGCAGATTCTTCAGGTGTTCGGGTGCTTATTTGGGCCTGGTGCTGTTCCCTTCTTTACCGAAAAAATGGCATGTCGGATTTCAGAAGGGAGAATGTTGGGAATGACATATCCATCCTGTGGAATTTGGTATGTGGGCAGGTGGACGTGGCTATCAAAGAGATCTGAGTAGAAGTCATGGATAATTTTCTCCATTGCCTTTCTGGAAGATGTGATAGATCCATCATGGCATTGGGGGCAGTCATCTTGGTCTTATAGTTGGCGAAGGACAGGAGGGTGGTGCAAATGCTTTTCCTGACTTCTGCTGCATCTTCCAGTATTTCTGCTCTTCTGTCTTTGAGGTCTTCTTTTATCGCTACTCTGCACCGCTTAGCAAGCTTGGATGTTAGCATTTGGTCTCCTGAGGCTCGCGCCTTGCCACGTTGGCAAATGAACTCGAGAGTTTCTGAAGACAGGCGTCCTTTTGTGTCTTTCTCTCTCTCGGCATTCTTCGCACAATCATGGTTGTATTCTTCATCAATGTCATCAATGATGGTATCTTCCCATGTTGCTGCAATGCTGCCAAAGAGTTCCCAGTTGGTGGTCGTTCTGGGAGTTCTCTTCTTCAACTTTGTAGACTTTTTCCCCGTTGCGTGATGTAGAATTTTGCACGAAGGGAGATGGTGGTCCGATCCTGTTTGGAATTTGGGGGACGACAGCAGCATCAGTCAGACAAAACCGTCGATTGAAGATAATATGGTCAATTTCATTGTGGAACTGTCCACCAGGAGATTCCCATGTACAACGTTTCGCTTCAGCCTTCTGGAACTGTGAGTTCCCATGAATGGTCTTGGTGGACATGATGAACTCAGATAGTCTCTCACCCTGTTCGTTCCATTCTAGGCCATGGGTCCTGATGTGGAGTTCTTCAGCCGATCTTCTCGGTTCTATCTTGGCATTAAAATCACCAACTATGACCTTGTAGAAGGTGTGATCTTTTTATAGAACTCCTCCAGTTCCACGTAGAATTTCTCAGTTTCATCTTCTTTGTATGTGGATGTTAGTGCGTAGACAATGAAGATAGAAATTGCTGGCAGTTTGCCACATGTCTTCAAGTGTAATCGTCCTATTCGGTTTGTTAGGCATTTAATGAATCAATATTGATGGCCATATTCGTGTTGACAAGGACACCAATGCCACTGACGCCTCTTTCATCGCATGTTCCAAGGAACAATTCTTCTCCGGTGCCAAATACAGCATGATGCAACTGATGCCTCCTTGTCTCAGTCAGACCAATGATGTTGTACTTGATCTTTTGCACTTGCACCATCAGATCCTCAATATATGCTTCCGATGCCAGCCTACATGCATTGACAGTCATTTTAGTCCTTCTTTGTTTTGGCAGCCTAGGATGGCTGTGAAATTTTATCAGGCACTGCTTGTTCGCGCTTTCTTACTGCTGCCGTATTAAGGGCTCTTTCAGGGTCAGGAAAATAAACATTTTTGTTACTAGTTTTGGCATATCGAACATGCATCGACAGCTTGCCAGGCTCTGCCGTGCGGGCGCTATACTCTCATTACCTTGTGGGGTTTTCTCAGAGAGGTGGGTAGAATATTCATGGTAATTTGGAGGTAAATGGAGTGGCCGCGTGCAACGGGAAAGTTGGTTTCTGCTCTGCCAGGTGTATCTGTGTCTGTGGCTCAAGCATTCCTGGGCTTGAAATACTCTCCTCTGAAGGGCGGGTCTCTGCAGGGTGGGTTCTTATAATAGTCATGTATAACTTCTGACTTATACATCTACTAAGACTTCTATGTTTTCTAGATTGGGCACAGCTCCTCTTTATACCCACTACACCGAATGTGGGACAGTTAGAATTTACCAGGATACTACCATCCTGGCCACGTTGAGACTATAGGAAGACTATAGGAAGGATCATACTAGTTTGCTCTAAGCAGGCAAGTGTGACCCTTTCAGTACGTGAGAACAAGATACTCAGAATCACCCTGGTGCAGATAATAATGAGAAGGACCTTGTGAGTACCATCTAGATTACATGAAGCTCATGAAATTAAGATGTATTACTTTATATCAGCCCTCTCTCTCTCCAGTGTTTTACATAAGAGATAATCTCGGGATTAGTCCTTGGCATAACCTTTGCTTATAACTTCAAATATCTTGCCCTGTACATACCCTGCCCCAAGCTTGCTACTCACCCCATCCTTTGTTCTCACCCCTGTCTACAGTCAGGGAGATCTTCCTGAATATACACATATTTATATGTACAGACATGGGGCAGAGCTGCTACTGGCTCTCTCTGTGCCCAGCCGCTCACGAGGCGCCCAGGAGGGATGGCGGGTTCTAGCCCTGGCCCGCCACCCCAGCAGAACCTTGCAACAAGCCAGACGACCCCCCACTCCATGAGGGCCTCCATTTTCCACATCTGGACTTCCCTCTCATCAGAACTCCACCCAGCAGACCAGCCTATCACAGCCTGGCTCACATGGCCACAAGAGGCTGCGCGGTTCATCAATAAATGCTGGACTTAGAGATGACTACAAGACTATGCTACCCGCACAGCAGAGCCTGGCAAACTACCCATGTCGTATTTGATATGGCAAATACCAGTAACAATTTTAGACCTCATTCCCATGACCTGATGGAATGGTTTGAGGCTCTTTATGTTCCTAGAGCAAGCAGGTGCCCTTGGGCTCTACTAGCATGAGACAGCACTAGACATATGGAGACGTTACTGGTGCCCGCTCGAGCAAATCTATGATGAATGGGAAGACAGTGATACAGTGATACAGTGATACCTGCAATAGGGTGTGGCACTACACTCTGTTTAGAGTTCTTTGTTGACATGACTCTCCCTGGATTACTTTGGTGTATATAAGGGGACTGAATTGAGGCCCCTTCAGCTTTTGGCTCCTCAGCTTTCAGATTTTGGCTCCTGGCGGCTTTTGGCTTTTGGCTTTTGCTCTTTGGCCTTTTGCTCCTTCTTCTGGGTAGGAAGAAGCTCAGGTGAGATCCTCTCTCTTTGGTGGGAGACTTAGGCTCTTTTTTTTTTTTTTTTTTTTGCTTTTTTGGGTCACACCCGGCAACGCTCAGGGGTTACTCCTGGCTTTGCACTCAGGAATTACTCCTGGCAGTGCTCGGGGACCATATGGGATGCCGGGATCGAACCCGGGCCGGCACAGGCTGGCCGTGGTGCAAGGCAAATGCCCTACCCTCTGGGCTATCGCTCCGGCCCCTCTTTTGTATGGTCTAAGTTCGGACAAGAGCTAGAGTTTGTTCATTATACTGGAGTGCTGTGGAAGAGCTTTTGACTATTAAAAAGCCTTTTTGGAACTGCACTGGACTCGTGAGTTTTCATCTGTTCCCCCGGCATCCTCGGAGGTAGAAGAGAACTTCTGTCCTGACACTGTCGGGGTCCCCAGCGGCATTCCCCGATAGGAAAACATATATCAAAGCTAATGTTTTAGCTGAAATATGCATGTAAATATGCATGTCTGTACCACAGACCCAGAAGGTTCCCAGAACAAATGACCTATTCTACCCTCCTCTGGGGGTGTCTTTCAGGCCTCACCTCCACCTGAAACCCCAAGGTACTGGACCAAACAGTGATGCCACCCCAGAGAGAGTGGACGCTTGTCCCTCAGCCCTTTCTCTTCAGTTCCAGAAAAACAAGCATCTAGTCCCTGTTAGTTGACTGACCCAAATCCCTGTCCCCTCTGGGCTGGGAGATGAGAGATGACTCCCAGACAGATACATGTCTCCTCAAAGCCATTCAAAATTAGCACAGCAGATGGATGTATGACCCTATATTGATGCCAGGAATATGCTTCTGTATGAAGCGAATATTTCCCCAGTGTGGATTTCTGGTTAGAAACATGCTTCCTCAGGATGCAAAATAAACCTCTTCAGAAATAAATATTGAATTGAAACTTCAAAGAGTCTAGATCTCATCAGTTAATATACCCCATAGACAGCTTCTCTCTGAATAAGAGGTGGAGGTAGGTGAGGACTGGATGGAGAAGGGGGCTGGTGGTGGGGGACTATCTAAGAAGGCAGGCTCACACTTCAAGAGTTTAAATACAGACTCAGTGTCATGGAGGGCTCTGCCCATATTTTCCTCCATGTATGTTATGGATTAACCTGCCCCTCGAGGTGTTGCAGGTGTGGCTGCGGTGCCCAGCTGCATCAGCAGGTGGCAGAAAACAGGAGACAGGCTTGTCCACAACCAGGGCTCTGCCCCGTGGGCCCTGGATGGTTGATGGTCTGACATAGAAAAAGACTGGGTCCCCTTGGATGAACCCAGAGCCACAACAGAGCCTGGCAAGCTACACATGGTGTATTCAATATGCCAAAAAACAGTAATAATAATGGACCTCATTCTCAACAAATGGAGACGTTAGTGGTGCCCACTCTAGCAAATCGATGAACAATGGGAAGACAAGTGACAAGACAAGTGATGCATGTAAATACCTATACTTAAAAAATAATACTATCAACTAAACCTCAATAAAATGAAATATCTTATATCAATAATCTAAATTTCTGCTTTTCTAAAATTTTAAAATAAGAGCAAACTAAATCAATAGCAAACATAAGGAAGAAAATAATTAATACCAGGGGTTGAAGAGATAGCTAAAATGGTTAGAGTGCTTCTTTGCATGCAGAAGGCCAAAGGTCAATCACCAGCAGCACATGATCTTCTGAGCTCTAATTGGGTGTGGCCCCAAATCACTATCACTATCTTCCCGTTCATCATCTATTTGCTAGAGTGGGCACCAGTAATATCTCCATATGTCCTGTCTCATGCTAGTAGAACCCAAAGGCATCCGCTTGCTCCAGGAACATAAAGAGCCTCAAACCATTATATTAGGTCACGGAAATGACCTAATATAAATGTTACTGGTATTTGGCATATCAAATACGACACAAGCAGCTTGCCAGGCTTGCCGTGCTGGTGGCATACTCTTGTAGTCACCTCTAAATAAAGCAATTATTGATGAACCACACGGGCGGCGCTAGCCGGGCTGTGATAGTCTGGTCTGCTGGGTGGAGTTGTGATGAGAGGGAAGTCCGGATGTGGAAAGGGCGGCCCCCATGGAGTCGGGGAGTTGTCTGGCTTGTTGTGAGACTCTGCTGGGGTGGCAGGTCAGGGCTAGAACCCTCCATGCCTCCTGGGCGCCACATGAGCGGCTGGGCACAGGGAGAGCAAGTAGCAGCTCTGCCCCATGTCTGAGAGTCTCTGGTTCAGCATACCTGGGCCGGATTGAAAAAACAAAACTGTGGCAGGGTGGTCCCAAATTTAAGATAAATATAATATCAGAGTAGAGCTAAATAAAATCATAGAAAAGATAAAAAAACATATCAAAGAAACCATAAACAGAAATTTCCCAAGAGTGTGGAGTTAAGAGGTCATAGCATTAGAATTCATCACTTGATCACTCTATCACTTGATTACTTGATCACAAAGAAACCATAAACAGAAATTTCCCAAGAGTGTGGAGTTAAGAGGTCATAGCATTAGAATTCATCACTTGATCACTCTATCACTTGATCACAAAGAAACCATAAACAGAAATTTCCCAAGAGTGTGGAGTTAAGAGGTCATAGCATTAGAATTCATCAAGTACAATAAATCTAGGTAAGAGGTAGGGGGACCTAACATATACTTAAGGGTGAAGGAAAATAAAAATAATGGATAGTGAAAGAAAACTGCTTTAAAAATAAGGAAAACTGTGGAGTTACTAAGCTAACTCACCAAGGACAGTAAGTCTGAAGCTTTTGATTGATTGGTTATAGAAGCAACAACTGAGACTGGGAGACAGGTTGTGCGATAGAACACACATCTAGTACGTGTGAGTCCCTGAATTCAATTTCCAACATTCAAATCATTGCCCAACCCTGCATCACCAGTGTAGCCTTGGTGATCCCAAAGCACTGAACCATCAGGTCTATAAACATTGCTGAGAGTGACCCGATCTTTAAAAAAAAAAAAAGCAACAGGAAATCAAAATTTAAAATACAAGATGTAGGACCAGAGTGATAAAATAGGATATAAGATACTTGTCTTATAAGCAGCTAATCCAGTTCAATCTCCAGTGTCCCATATGGTCCCCTGAGCCTGCCGACCAGGAGTGATACCTGAGCAGAGAGCCAGGAGCACAGCTGGTGTGTTTCAAAGCTTAAAAAAATCACTTCACTTGAATCACTTGTCTTCCAGTTGTTCATCGATTTGCTTGAGTGAGCACCAGTAACATCTCCATACGTCCTGTCACGTGCTAGTGTAGCCCAAGTGCTTGCTCCAGGAACATAAAGAGCTTCAAACCATTCCATCAGGTCATGGGAATGAGGTCTACAATTGTTACTGGTATTTGGCATATCAAATACAACATGGGTAGCTTGCTAGGCTCTGCCATGTGAGTGGGATACTCTTGTAGTTGCCTCTATCTCGTGCATTTATTGATGAACCGCGGCCACTTTGTGGCCACTCAAGCCAGGCTTGTGATCAGCTCTTCTGCTGGGTGGAGCTCTGACAAGCTGGGGAGTCTGATGTGGAAAATGGTGGCCCTCATGGTGTGGGGTTCCTCCTGGCTTCTTGTAAGGCTCTGCTGGGAAAAATAGAATAAGTAAAATAAAAACAAGATGCAGGGCCAGAAAGGCAGCTCAGATGATTTGGAGGATACGAGGGAGAACCAGGTTCAATCCCCAGAACTGCCCCAGCTCTGCAAGAGTGACCCAGAACACCACTATGAGGAATCCTGAGTACTGTTGGATGTGGCCCAAAGCAGAAAAGAAAGCTAGGTGCCTCTAACTTGGTAAAAACTCACAGGAAAACTTCCATTAAGAATTACTTTGCAGAAGTTAAAAACAACTTCAATTTAAAAGTGAGACTGGGTAGGGATTAGAGTGGGACTTTAGGAAAGGTACACAAACAAGAATGAATGTACTTTTCTTTGTTGTTCTAGGTTTTAGGCTGGTTTGAGCATTTCTCCATAGCACCAAATAATTACCATAAGCCAGCTGAGGTCTGTTTGTGTTAATTTAGCTTCCTTTATTTCCTGTGTGCATTAAGTGTGTTTGTTAACATTAATATAATAAGCAATTTGCTATCTCTGAAAGAAGTCAACAGCCTAAAGTGCACTCCTGGAAGCTAGATTTCTAATAACAAAAAAACACCTGTCCTCATTTGTGAAGCACACAATGGTGGCCTCAGCAGGGCAAGACCTGTTCATCAAGTGAATAATAAAGTGTTTGTGGCATTGTGGGCTTATTGTCCCTCTGATAAGAAAGCATGTACTCCTTTTCTTTAATATTCAGTGACTTATGCCAAAACTATTAACCTGAAAATGTATTTTCAGAGGGAATTAAAATGAAGTGAAATAATGAATGTGAGAATTGGACAAAGTTTCAGATGAAAACACTATTAACAACATATCTCAATTTTTTTTTTTTTGGTTTTGACCTAGGGAAATTGTTCAACGGTGTTTTATATGCAAGAGACCCAGTTTCAATTCCCAATACTGCATGGTCTTCCAAGTACTGCAAGGAGTGACTCCCCAAGCACCAAGCAGGGTGACCCTGAGCACAAGTAGGTGTGGTCCCAAACACAGCTTTTATTTGGTTCAATCTACACCTCACATAATTAGCAAACATTTGGGTGATACCCTGTCCTTGCTTTCATAGAGCTTAAGCAGAGGAAGAAAAACCCACATATGTAGATGGGAAGAAAAATGTAAAATACATGCCACAAAAACATGCCATGAAATCGTTAAAGAATTACTCCTTGAGGTAAGTTTCTGGGTTCGGTCATGCAACGTATGTTTGTACCACCCCAAAAAAGGGACACTGGTAATGTTGCAGATAGGGGATAGTTGCCATATTACAAAAATTTTTTTGCAAAGCAAATAAAGTGTCTTGAGAAAGGAAGTGGCATTTCTAACCAGCACAGAGATGCCACAGGAGCTAGAATCTGAACAAAATCACTTGACATAGCACAGATGAATTCCTTAAGAGGAGAGCTTTTCTGTAAGCTGACTTGTGCTAAAAGACTGAATGAATTCTTAACCCAGTAAGCCGTAAACAATGAAAACATACATTTTGCAATCATGCTTTAGCTATCCTATGACAAATCTTAGGTACCTAACCCATAATTATACCTAAGGCAGATTTTCTCTTGCTCCAGTGCCTTCTGCTGAGTAATATTTGGTTTAATCAGTTTCAGTACTTACTATCATAACTGAATCAATTCACTTTATCTCCCAGAACAACAGATGTTGAAATATTTTTACAAATGCAACCTAGAATTGGATGTTGAAAGATTGTTACAAATCTCTTTCCTGATTCTACCTTCAGAGTTGGAAATGGGCAGAAGTAATAAGAAAGGTGACAATTTTAACAAAAGCGGACTTCCTTTTAAAAAATAAGACCTGATTAGTTAAAAGCCATCCATGTTTTAGAGTCTCCCATGTTATTAAATCTTAACTAGAAGGGTAGTCTAGTTTAATTAGAACAGTCCCACACTGAGCTTTTAGGCAGATGCAGATAAGATGATCCTAAAATTTAAATTTATAAGGGATGCGTAATACTATCTTGAAAAAGAAGTGGGAAGTAGAAAGGAAATTTCTAAATTTCCTGCAAACATACAGTAATCAAGATAAAGTAGTGTTGACATAAAGACAGACATATAATCAATGGGTAGAATTAAGAATCCAGAAATAAACCAGGATGTTTATAGGAAATTGATTTACAGTAAGATAGCCAAGACAATGCAATGGGTGTTGGGTGGGAGGGGGTGGAACAGTATTTTCAAAATGTGGCGCCCAGACAACTGGAAATTTACATGTAAAAGATCGAAGCTAGACTCCTACCTAAAACTGTATGTAGAAATGTATGTAAAATGAATTCAATTTGAGTGTAATCACTGTTAAAAGTAGATCAAGAGGCCTAGAGATAAGACCAACAGGTTACATGTTGCCAGACTGGCCTGATCCCCAGCACTGCATAAGGTAGCCCACCCCCTGGGAAAAAGTAGATAGTATGTTGTGGCAATGGTATACTACTATGAATGTACAAAAAATTATGAATGCTACTTTCTTTTTCATTTCTTTTGTTTGTTTATGGGCCACACCAGGTAGTGTGGCCTTTCTTTGTTTATGGGCCACACCAGGTGGTTCTCAGAACTTAATACTGGTTCTGTACTCAGAGATAACTCCTGGCAGGCTTAGGGAGCTATATTGGGTACCAAGGATCATCATAGAGGTCACATGCAAGGCAAGATCCCTACATTCTATACTAGCTCTCTGGCCCTAAATGCTACGTTTTAAATGAATTAACATTATACCTTGTAAATTTTCATCTTGATTGTCTCAACAAAACTACTTTTAAGAATTTAAATGAGTTAACTAGAAGAAAATATATTATTGTTTATGCCTTTATATCAGATAATATAGAACTATATAGTCATATATATTGTTGAATCTAAGCTTAAAGTATAAAATATAACAAAAATAATATATTTGAGTATAATTATTTTTATAATTTTATTTCAAACATACCACTAATACAAATTTAAGAATATATTGTGCTAATAATAGCCTTAATATAGTTAAATTCTGTAGGATCTCTTCAAAACCATAATACAGAAAATAGGTAAAACACATAAATAGACATTTCAGGGAAGAGAGATAGTACTGTGTAGGGTACTTGCCTTGCACGTGTGCAAATGGGGCTCGATCCCCAGCACCCCATATGGTCCCCTGAGCATTGCCAAGACTGATCCCAGAGTGCAGAGCCACCAAGTGTGGCCCTAAAACTGAAAATAAAAAATTTAAAAAACAAGAAAAAGATTTCTTATTCACAGAATAAGAAAACTAGCCAATAAATATATACAAAAACTTTATAATCATAGATAGTTAAGAAATGCTAACTAAAGCACAATAACATTTTTTCACCCATTAGATTGCTGAGGATTAAAAAACTTGAAATATAGCACATAGTATTGGTAAATATTTGGCAAAAATATGCTTTGCAGATGTTTCTGGTGGGAGTGTAGTTTGGAATAATTATGCTGAAAGCAATATGGCAATATACATCAAATAACTGTTTAAAAACATACCTTTTTTCTGAGCAATTCCCTCTTTCATTATATTCCAAGAAGCAATGCAAGAGTTGTGCTAAAGGGTTAGTAAGACAGAAAATGGAACAGTGTGCTAATAATTGTCGAGGGTACTATGCCAACCTAGAACTGGCATTAAATAGGGCAAAAGGATACACATGACAACCTTTAATGTTGTTCTGTAATCCATAGTCTGGGGGGAGGGAAAAGAGGAAAGAGAGAGAAAGGGAAAGAAATAAAGAACCTGCTGGAGGTGGGCGGGGAGGGGAGGGGACCGGGATGTTGGTGGTGGGGAGATGGGCCTGGTGGGGGGCGGGTGCTGGAACACTGTATGACCAAAACCCAAACATGAACTTTTTAATTGTATATCTTTTATTTGTATATCTCCGGTGGTATAATAAATACTTTAAAAAAGAGTTGTGCTAAAGGATATGTTCACATTATACATTCATGTGAATTTATGTGAATAATCAGAAATAACTATGTCTAACAACAGAAGATTGAATCACATCATTAGATTTGTTCAAAAGGGTGTTAGAGTGGCATTTGCAGGTTTCCGCCCAGCATGAATTCTCTCTTTGATTTTCAATCCTAGAATCCCATGGAAGTCTCAGGATTCAGGAAAAGCTGATTCACCAGAGACAAGTTGAATGAGCTCTAATGACACTTAATAAAGGATCAATAAAATACAAGCACAGTTTTCAGAGGGGCTTTGAACAGCTCTGGAACCATTTCTTGACCATTTTTGTATCTAGTTATCAGGTCTAGATATTTGCATCCGTCTGCAATGTGCCTGAAGATGATACCCACACCACAGAAGAACAGAGAAGAGAGGAATGCATGGAAATTATGTTCTAGTCAATAAATTTAATCAGCCTGAAGTCACTGTTCTTCTGTCCTTAATGTCACAAACCTATCAATTTCATTACTACTTAACCCAACTTGAGAGAGTTTTTTTCTAGAATTGCCATCTTGGGCTACATGAAGGTTTATTCCACTTCCCTTTACTCCTGACAAAAAAATGGGAAGTACAAATAGGAAATGGCCTTGATTATCCACCATCTTGAAATATTCCCTTGGATCTCCTTTCCCTGCCCCTGGATAATATCCCAGGTTAACAGTGTATTTTTAGAAAGTGGTAGACATCATAGAGTGTGTGTGCTTGAATGGGAACAAGACGTATTTTAATTTTCACTGCACTTAACTGAAAGTGAACATTACAATGGAATAAAGGTCCCTTGGGTTGATCTCTCCAATGAATTACAAATGCTTCTCAAGAATGTTGTTGGGTGTTTGCCATAACGAAGTCCTGACTGTTAGCCAATGTCAATTTAGTGCAAACTAGTAAAAGAAATGATGCAGGTAAGTGAAAATAAATTGTCCTTTTTCTCACACTCTTCCCTTTCCTATGAAAAAGCCTGGGAAGGAGAAATGGTCATGCTCATTGAATTGCCATTGCTACAACATTCAATGATTAGTCAGAATGGGGCCTGCCTTAAAGCACCAGTGTAGACAACACTGGCTTTATCTCTGACTGTACTCTATGGCTCACAGCCCTCTGCATTTTCTTCCTTATACCTACGGACATGAATATCTGAAATCACTAGGATATATGTTGTGCAAAAGAAGTATTACAGGAAAGTTCAACATTCTTGTATCTGTTCTTGTAAAGGTCAGGACCAGGTGAAACTGAAGTCTGGGAACACAAGTTAGAGAAGATATTTAGAGAGGCAGGGAAGTGACTGAGTGACATTTGGTAGAATGTTTTGAGGATTTTGGAATGTTTCACTTCTTGACCTAAATGATAGTTAACTTTATAATAAAGCCTTGGCTGGGTATTTGTTTTGTGCACGTGCCTATGTATGAATTTTAATTTGGGAACTTTTTTAAACAAGGGTTAAACATTGAATTTCATTTTGATTTTACACAAAAATCTTTTGGCGGTGGGGATGTGGGGTGGGGTGGAGTGGGGAGGCAGTACTTGGCCTCACCTAACTGTGCTCAGAGCTTGCTCCTGGCTCTGTGTTCAGGGACCACTCTTTGCAAGGTTAAGAATAACTTTTGTTTGGGACACACCTGGCAATGCTCAGGGCTTACTCCTGACTGTGCCTCAAGGATACTCCTGGTGGTCTTGGGGAACCATGTTGGGTGCCAGGGACTGCCATGTGCAAAGCCCCTTCCCTAATGAACTAGTCGTGTTCAGGCACATGACTTTTAAAGCAGCTTATTACAGAAAACTCAACAGGTTTTTTTTTTTTTTGCTTTTTTGGGTCACACCCAGCAATGCTTAGGGGTTTCTCCTGGCTTTGCACTCAGGAATCACTCCTGGCACTGCGTGGGGAACCATATGGGATGCCGGGGATCGAACCCGGCCGGCACTGGTTGGCGCGTGCAAGACAAACGCCCTACCCGCTGAGCTATCGCTCCGCCCGAGAAAACTCAACAGGTTTTTCGTTATTTATTATTCTACTCTAAGTCTGTCTTTTCACTTTCTCTCCTTTCAAATGCATCTTTAAAGACATATTACTTCTGCTCAGAAATAGTTTAACAAGCAAAGGCCTTAGGACTTAGACTTTTAACTATATATACTTCCAACTCTGACAGTTCAATCAACTAGTTTAAATAAAGGTGGTTATATTATTCAAATCATTATTTAAAAGTTTCATAATGCTCTCATTGTAAGTAATACAGGAAACTGATTACTGGAGCCAGAGTGATAGCACACCGGGTTAGGCCATTTGCCTAGTGTGTGGCTAACCCTGGTTTGATCCCTGGTGTCCCTTATGGTCCCTTGAGCACCGACAAAGTAATTCCAGAGTGAAGAGTCAGGGGTAACCCCTAAGCATCGCCAGGTGTGACCAAAAAAACAAAAAAGTAAAAGAAAAGGAAACTGTTGGGGCCGGAGCGATAGTCCAGCGGGTAGGGCGTTTGACTTGATTGCAGCCGACCGGGTTCGATCCCCGGCATCCCATATGGTCCCCACGCAGTGCCAGGAGTGATTCCTGAGCACAGAGCCAGGAGTAACCCTGAGCATCGCTGGGTGTGACCCAAAAAAGAAAAAAAAAAGGAAACTGTTGTATATAATGTTTACTTTCATATTTCTAAACTTGGGCATGTTTATTATACAAATATGAAGATATGAAGCAGTTCTTGCAAGTACTGTTAGATATTTACTATTTTTTGTTCTCAACATGCTTTTATTCCAATACCTTCAAAGATGCAACAGTATGCATAATAAAAAGTGGCATGAATATAATCTATGCCATTCACATGGATAAAGAACAGTTACTTAGAGACAATGCTTATTTTATGTTTTAGATAAAAGGTTTTCCATTCAAATCCTGATTTGTGTGTTATTTGAAGTGTACTAGTTTTTAAATTAAACCTATATCATGAGCACTAAAAAAATAATTCAGTGGAAGTATTTAACATCTCTTTGTTTTCTTTCTCTCCAGGAGAAAATGGGACTTCTGCTTGAATAAAGGCAGTGATAATACAAACCACTGGAAAAGTGAATATTAAGAACCATAGTTCTGTGGAGAATGAAACAGCGCATTTTGAATTTAGGGAGATTGGACTGTTAACTAATGCAGGCAACCACTTTTCTGGAAATTGTTTAAAGGATTAGAAATTCATAAAATAAACCTAAATTATCTCTTGCTTTAGAATTTAATCAGATTTTGACATATTTTAAATATATTGGTAATAGCTTTTATTTTCAACCAAATTAATTAGTTTTACTGGCAAAGTATTTGAGAAAAGAAATAAAAACCCTAATACCATGATACCTCTTTGTCTATAAATATTGTCACTTGTCTTCCCGTTGTTCATCGATTTGCTCAAGCAAACACCAGTAACGTCTCCATTCGTTGGGAATGAGATCCATTATTGTTACTGTCTTTGGCATATTGAATACACCACAAGTAGCTTGCCAAGCTCTGCCGTGGCTCTGGGTTTATCCCAGGGTCCCAGTCTTTTTCTGTGTCAGACCACCAACCAACCAGGGCCCATGGGGCAGAACCCTGGGGGTGTAGACAAGTCTATCTCCTGTCTGTTACCTGCCAACTCAGCCGGGCACTGCAGCCACACCTGTAGAATCTCAAGGGGCAGGCTATAAATATTAGCATATCATTTATAAATCATAAAGCAAATTTTAAAGATTTTTTGGATTGCTTTGCTTTTGTTTTGGGGTCACATCTGGCTATGCTTGGGGGCTTACACCTGACTCTGCACTCAAGGATCACTCCTGGCAGGGATAAGAGAAACATATGAAGGGACAGCAAGGCAAGTGCTCTATCCATTGTACTCTCTTTCTGGCCCTGGAAATCATTTATTTCTTATCAATTTGGGGTATTTATGGTTAATAGCCTAAATTCGTAAATAGACTTTGCTGATATTTTTTATATGAGGTTTCTATGACAGAACCAACTAGATTTCTAAGATTGAAAAATCAGTAAAAAATAATCCTCCCACCAGAAAATTTTATTTTTTAGAACACTGTGAGTTACAAAGTTATCCATAGATGGGATTTCAGCATACAATGTTTCATCACCAATTCCCTCCACCAGTGTTCCCAGGTTCCCTCTCCTCCCCCCCACTCCAACCACTCCAGCCTGCCATCTTGATAGCATCTTTTAAGTTCTGTTAAAACAGTGGATTTTAGATATATTTTATGAATTTCTAATCCTTTGAACAACTTCCAGAAAAGCGTTGCCTGGTTATTTTAACAGCAGTGGATGAGAGTTTTTAATCGTATCACCACCAACACAGATTATTCCCATTATTTTTCTAAGTGCCGTTCTTGCTGGAGTGAGATGGTATCTCACTGATGTCTTGATTTGGATTTCCCTAATAATAAGTGAGCATTTTTTCAAGTAAATAATAATCCTGATTCAATTCTTGGAAATGAAAGAATAACAGTCATGAAGAGTAAATTCAGAATAATTGTGAGTAATTAATCTAAAAATCGAGTTGATACCTGAGGTTTCATTCCTAATGTACTGGTTACAGCATTAGTGGTATGTACTAGCCGGCAACAGGAACACAGCCTCTGACTGATGACAGTTGCATTATGGCCTCAAAGTATACCTTTGACCCGTAGCCTGTCAGATATTGCTCTAGACTAGTAAGACTCACAAGTATCTTTGACAAGTTCATAAAATGCCACTTGACTCTCCTCAACAAATTCAAACTTTCGTTGCTGTTTTGAATACAATTCCAGAAGAATGCTTTAGTAATAGGGGTAAGTATACTGTATACTTACAAAAAACTTGGTAAGGTTGGTATATTTTTTTATCAACCAGCTAACACCTCCTGGGAGAGCTCCCCCACCGTGGTTGGCCATGTGATAGACACTGTTTCGGAGACAAAGGAAAGTTTTCTTAGTTCCTGTCTACACCTCTCTGAATAATTATAGACATATAACAGAACCTCTATCTCCTGATTTTCCATTTGTATGTTGGAAATAGTAATTTTAATGGTTACAAATTATGAAAAGATCACCTTAATTAGGTAGCATTTCTAATAGTTTGAAGATGTTCTTTATATCAAAGCTATAACTTGGTCTGCAAAAGGAATGTTTATATATAGTCCCCACAGCATACAGATTACAATATAATTCTCAATTCCTGTAGGGATTGTAAAAGGAAGTAAAGGACACATCTCTTTCTCAAGTAATCATTTATACATCAGGTAATATAGAATTAATCTTAGTATAAGTAAGTACATAAATGAAAATGTAAATAATTGCAGCTGCTCTGTAGGACTCTGTTACATCTGCAGTGGTCCGTGACCAAATTCAGTGCAAGCTGGAATCTGTGCTGAACTCAGGGAAGAAAATCAAGGCTCACAAGATGGACTCCCTACAAAGGGTTGACTTATTTTGGTGAGTCATTTGAGCATAACATCATATCTCTGCATAACTTGTGTTGTAAACTTCTAATTTTAATGAAAATTAAAATCAATTTTATTAATAAATAAAAATTATTTATTAATAAAATATTTTATTAATTAATAAATATAATTTTATTAATAAAAAATTAATTTTATGATAAAATTGGATTCAGTTTATTATGACATTATTGTCATTGAAACGATCGCTCTGTTTATAGATTTCCTCTAAGAAAAGAATGCAGATAGATGTTTATTAAACATAGTTTAAATGTCTATCGTCAGGAGTCTGTTAAGTAAATAATGCAAAACTACTACACAGCACTATATATAGATATGCATATACTATATGTATATATGTATATATTGCATATGTGTATATATGCTGCATTTTCTTCCTTATACCTACGGACATGAACATCTGAAATCACTTGGATGTATGTTGTGTAGAAGAAGTATCACAGGAAAGTTCAGCATTCTTGTATCTATTCTTGTAAAGGTCAAGACCAGGTGAAACTTAAGTCTGGGAACACAAGTTAGAGAGGATATTTAGAGAGGCAGGGAAGTTACATATACATACATCATTTTGTATGTATATATGTATATACAGCATATATGTATATACAGCATATATGTATATACTGCACATATATGCATATAATACATGTGTATTATGTATATACTGTATATGTACATACTGCTATGTATATATACTGCATGTGTATATATACTGGCGGCGCCCGTGGAGTGAGGGGGTGGTCTGGCTTGTTGTGAGGCTCTGCCGAGGTGGTGGGCCAGGGCTAGAATCCACCATGCCTCCCGAGTGCCTCATGAACGGCTGTGCACAGGGAGAGCAAGGAACAGCTCTGCCCCATGTCTGAGAGTCTCTGGACCAGCATACCTGGGCGGATTGAGGAAAAAACTGCTGCAGGGTGGGTGTTGATGATCCGGGCTGTGATGGGCTGGTCTGCTGGGTGGGGTTCTGACGAGAGGGAAGTCCAAATGTGGAAAATGGCGGCGCCCATGGAGTGAGGGGGTGGTCTGGCTTGTTGTGAGTCCACATTTGGACTTCCCTCTCATCAGAACCACCCCACCCAGCAGACCAGCCCTTCACAGCCCGGATCATCGACACCCACCCTGCAGCAGTTTTTTTCTCAACAGGTATGCTGGTCCACTCAGACATGGGGCAGAGCTGTTCCTATGCACAGCCGTTTATGAGGCTCCGGCGGCATGGCGGGTTCAGCCCTGGCCCACCACTCGGCAGAGCCTCACAACAAGCCAGACCACCCCCCTCACTCCACGGGCGCTGCCATTTTCCACATTTGGACTTCCCTCTCATCAGAACTCCCACCCAGCAGACCAGCCTATCACAGCCCAGCTCGGCGTGGCCGCTTGCGGCTGTGCGGTTCATCAATAAATGCTTTATTTGGAGGTGTTTAAAAGAGTTTGCCTCCCGCTCGGCAAGCCTGGCAAGCTTCTCGTGATGTATTTGATATGCCAAATTCCAGTAACAATTATATTGGGTCATTCCCATGACCTAGTATAATCGTTTGAGGCTCTTTATGTTCCTGTAGCAAGCCGATGCCCCTGGCTCTACTGGCATGAGACAGGACATATGGAGATATTCCTGGTGCCCGCTCTAGCAAATAGATGATCAACGGGAAGATCGTGATCGTGATATATACTATATATGTATATGTATATACTGCATGTGTATATATGTATAGTATATACTGTGTGCATATGTATATGCATATGTATATGTATATATATGTATACACATGTGTGTATCACTATCTTCTCGTTGATTATCTATTTGCTAGAGCGGCACCAGTAATATCTCCATATGTCCTGTCTCATGCTAGTAGAACCCAAAGGTTCTACATCCTTTGAACCAAAGGTTCTACAGCAAGCGTTCGACATCCGTTTGCTCCAGGAACATAAAGAGCCTCAAACCATTATATTAGGTCATGGGAATGGCCTAATATAAATGTTACTGGTATTTGGCATATCAAATACGACACAAGCAGCTTGCCAGGCTTGCTGTGCGGGTGGCATACTCTTGTAGTCACCTCTAAATAAAGCAATTATTGATGAACCGCGTGGCGCGAGTGGCAGCGCAAGCTGGGCTGTGATGGTCTGATCTGCTGGGTGGAGTTGTGACGAAAGAAGTCCGGATGTGGAAAACGGCGGTCTCCATGGAGTCAAGGGGGTCATCTGGCTTGTTGTGAGGCTCTGCTGAGGTGGCAGGCCAGGGCTAGAACCCGCCATGCCTCCCCGGTGCCTCATGAGTGGCTGGGCACAGGGAGAGCAAGTAGCAGCTCTGCCCCATGTCTGAGAGTCTCTGGTTCAGCATACCTGGGCAGGATTGAAATTGTATGTGTATATATTGCATACATGTGTATATATTGCAATTGTATGTGTATATATTGCATATATGTATATTGTATATACTGCATACATGTATATATGTATATACTGCTTAAGTATGTATATATACTGCATATATGTATATACTGCATATATGTATATGTGTATATACTGCATATATGTATACATGTATATACTGCATATGTGTGCATATATATTGCGTACATTACTGCACTGGAAATATAATTAAAAGCAGCCCATTTTCCCTACTTGCAGCTGGAGAAATTGCATTAAATTGCGTAGCAGGTTAGGGAAGTGGCAAGGCCCTGAGTTCAATCCCTGGCACTTTGTGCCATCCTCCAATACCATTGGAAGAGGCGCTGGTAACACTCAAGCACTGCCAGGAGTGATATGCATAAAAATTTAATTAGGTGGCATCTTTTTTTATATATAAAGTGTGCTAAGAGGGAGGCAGAAGGTAACTAAGCAACACCTTCAAATCTCCTAGAAGATGAATAACCAAAAAGGTATAAATTTAGTTATTAAATGCATATTCATCCACACGGTTAAAAGTCTTCATAAAATGGTTTTCAGCCTCTATCTTTTTAAAGTGCCAGAGCAGGTTGTCCTACTAAAATTCTTAAAACTTCATTTAAAAAAATGATGAAATAAAATTCCTGAAACTCAAACATCAAGGAACTGTAGGTCAGCTCTTCTGTTGTGTGCGGGCTTAGGTTTCCAGCTCCAGTACTTCCTCCCAGAGCGTCCTTTTATCTTACAAATTTTGCTTACTAATTTTGATTGTGCATATACGGATATGCATATACTATAGTCATTATGCAAAATGATTATGGTTTGTGATATATAATTCAACTTAAAATAAGTCTTATTTGAGATTCACTTATGAATCATCACATTTGTTTGATCTAGGCTTCTATCTTTCAAATGCTTAAATAAGGTATTCATTTCTGTATATCATTATAGAAAATTGTTACTCTTTCACCCATCCCTCTCTGGGTATTTTTGGTTTATCTGTGTGGCTTTCCCTATGACACCTCACTGTTTCTGTGGTGTAAGTACTCTCAGTTCAAAGCCCTAAGTTTTAACACTCAACTTACAAATTTCCTGAGTCTTTAACAGCAGATTCATGAATTGACAAGCACGAATTCTGCTCTGTTTATAAAACTGACATCAGCAATAAGATTACTGAAATTTACACTGACTTTAGACAGCATTTTAACTAACTGCTTCTTCACTCATATCCCTACGAAGTTCATTTGGCTGTGGACCTAGACAATCATAAACTATTTTGGTGTGGAATCAATGATGGTTGGAAATTGTTCCCTTATGCATCCCTGCATAGCTAAAGCTAAATAAGCAATTTGCTGAATTACTTAGAACCATGTATTTATTGCATCATAAGCTGATATTTTCTACTTGTCAGAAAATGTAATAGGACCAAGACACCAATCGCTGTTTGCTTTTTACCACAAGTGCAGACTAAACAGAATAGATATTCAATAAACTGCATTAAACTGAAAACCACATTTTCAAAAAGGTGAGGGGGTAAACACACAGATAACGCTAATGTCAGAGGAAATTATAGGTATGAATCCTTCCTACTACTGCCTTTGTTACCATCTACTATCCTGCTAAATATATTCAACAGCGTAACTGTAGAGACAAATTTTACTCTTAGAAGTTTACAAAAGGAAACTGACATTTTCAATGTCAATATTTTAGAAAACAACATTCTTTTCATAATTTCTGAGGATGCCTCTTATTTCAACATGAACTGATAAGAAAAAAAACAGAAGAAAAATAAAATTAAAGTACTTAAAATGTAGTGGAAAAATCATTTAAAAATTGATTTTATACAAAAATGAAAAGCTTAGGCTTCTCTATAATAATCAAGTTAAATTGAAATGGAGAAAAAACGTTGTTAAAATTCTTTCACTTCATATTATCATGACTTCAAATTTTGGAGATAAGGGAACATGAATTAAAATTAAATCCTTACCCCTCGTATCTCTTCCTCTTTTTGCTGCTCCTAGTTTTCTATTTTGCTGCTATAGTTTTCTATTTTTGGTGGGAGGATTTGGGCCATACCTGGTAGTAATCAGGGATTACTCTCAACTATCTGCGCAGAGGACATTCCCGGTAGTGCTCAGGGAAACAGATGGTGTCAGGGATCCAACCAAAGCCCACCACAGTCTTAGCATTTGCAGTCAGTCTTTCAAACTTCCTCTCAGGTCCACTGCTATGATTTTCTTCCTTAATAAAGTCTGGGTTGCCTAATCGACCAAAACAAATATAAGAAGCACAGCAGAATAGGAAAGGCGCAAACTTGAAGATTATAACAAGTGTGGGAGTGACCTGATTTTTTAAAATTGGGGTCAACCTTAGGGAGACCAGGACCATCTTTTCTAGTGGAGAGTACTGGGGCCACACCTGGCAGTGCTCAGGGGGTTACTCCGGGTTCTGCAGTCAGAAATGACTCCTGGTTAGCTCAGGGACCAAATGGGATGCCAGGGATCAAACTAGTGTAAGTGCATGCAAGGCAAATACCTATAGGATGTACTATGGCTCTGGCCCCTGGGGACCACTTTTGATGAAGATCTCCTGGAGCAAGGGTCTGACAATTAAGTGCTCATCTTAGCAGTATGGTGCTTAGGCTTGGGGTTGCTAGGGTGAAACTAGGCTGCACCTAGGTGTGCTCAGGCATCTGTGTTGTGCCAAGGATTAAATTCAGGGCCTTGTACGTGGTAGGTATGTGCTCTACCATTTGAAATATCTCTCTGGTCCTCAAGATCTGGTTTCTGATTCCATGCTACCCCACTGTACTCCTGATCATCCACCCATAATACCTTCCTAGTGTTAGAATAACTACCAGCCAGTGACAGAAGAGGGAACAGCATCATGTTTCTCTCCATCTCACGCACCACCTTTTACTTTCTCTTACATGCATGTCTGTGCTAATAATGCCACCACACCATCCTTTTCCTAACGTGTAGTTTAACTTCTTCTTTTGTAGAAATGTGCTGCAAGAGTAGACTTTCTAAACAAATTTTTCTATTGTGGCTGACTCCTATGAAAGTAATATAACTGGGGGCCGGAGCGATAGCCCAGCAGGTAGGGCATTTGCCTTGCGCGTGGCCAACCCATGCCAGCCCGGTTCGATCCCTGGCATCCCATATGGTCCCCCGAGCACCGCCAGGAGTAATTCCTGAGTGCAGAGCCAGGAGTAACCCCTGAGCATCGGCCGGGTGTGACCCAAAAAAAGCAAAAAAAAAGTAATATAACTATCCTACCATTGTTTTTTAAAACTTATTTATTTACCTATTTATTTATTTGTTTGTTTTAATGATACAGTGAGATACACAGTTACAGAATTGTTCATGATTGGGTTTCAATCATATAATGTTCCAACACTCTTCCCTTCACCAGTGTACATTTCTCACAACCAATGTCCCAGTTTCTCTCCCACCTACCCCCCAGTCTTCCCCTGTAGCAGGCATTTTTCCCTCCTCTCTCTCTCTCTGTCTCTCTGTCTCTCTCTCCTTGTGGGCATTATGGTTAGTGATGTAGGTATTGAAAGGTTATTTTGTTTATTCCTTTACCAACTTTTAGCACTCAGCTCTTGACCAGAGTGGTGATCTTTTCTAGATAACCATGCTATCATTCTTAGTACCAAAGTCTAATTTCATGCCTCATCAAAGTGCCACAATTTGGGTTTAGTAGGAAGCAGTCTCATGGACAAGAGTTTGATGTTGAAAGAATATCCTTAAGATCTGGTCCAAAGAAAGGAGGGAGAGGAAACGTGTTGGGGAAGGGGCAGAAACTGAGATCTGGCACAAGCACGGCCACCTCCTGCTCAGGGAGTTCTGGAGCAGAAATGGCTCTTCAGGTTCTTTCCCCGCGTTGTGAATGACTGATGAGCAGGTGGGGGGGTCTTCCTCTGAGGGCTTCACCTTGAGGAGGTGGTGCAATGCAGCCGCTGATTTGTTTTCTGAAGGGAGAAAGATGATATTTAAGCAACTTAATTCTGTTTACTACTACACATTTCTTTACCCTGAAAAATATTTATCATTCATCACATTTCATAAATATTTTAAAGAATCATCCAAGTTAAAATAATCATGAAAAGCTATTGCTAATTTTAACTACTAGTGGAATTGGAGCAATTGGATATTTGCAGGCAAAAACAAGCAAATAAAAACTCCCAACTCAAATCTCTTCCTTTACACAAATACTCCAAATGAACCTATGACCTACATGTGATATGTAAAACCATAAACCCTTAGGAAAAGACAAAGAAAAACTAGCTGGAACCCACTTGTTACAACTAAGTGCCAAGTTTAGCATTTAATTAACAAAAGTTCTTATACATAACAAAGAAAAAGCCACAAACAATACATTGGATTTAAATTAAAAAAATTTTTTTTTCTCTGCATAAAACCATAGGAGAGGACTAAAAAAGACTTGCTAGTTAAATATGGGGGAGAATATCTGCAAACCACTTATCTGACAAAGGACTACTATCTAGACAATGTAAAAGGTCTGAAGAGGGCCAGTAGGACTTGCCAATGGTTGGAATCTACCACAAATGTGTGGTTTCTATTTTAGTTTTGGGTTTTGGGTAACATGCAACAGTGCTCAGGGCTTACTCCAGGCACTGTGCTCAGGGCTCACTTCTGATAGAGCTCAAGAGACCAAATGAAGTTCTAGGGATCGAATCTGGGTCAGCTGTGTTCAAGACAAGCATCCTATATGCCATACTCTCTCTAGCCCTTGTTATAGTGTCTTAGCAGAACTGGATGCCATCTTAAGACACACCTTTGTTTATCCATAGAAAGCAATTTCTCATTTGATCAGTCTTTATGAAATTGCAGCAATTCAGTCACATTGTCATACTCCAGTTCTAGTTCTGGTTGGGGTTTTTTGGGTTGTGTTTTTTTTTTTTGCTTTATTGGTGTTTTCACATCTATATTAAAGTCTTGACCCCCTTAGTGTCAACTATGAAAGTTGGAATTGGGGCGGAGCGATAGCCCAGCGGGTAGGGCGTTTGCCTTGCGTGCGGCTGGCCCATATCGGCTCTGGATCGATATGGTCCCATATGGTCATCTGGCATCCCATATGGTCCCCGGCGCACTGCAGGGAGTGATTCCTGAGTGCAGAGCCAGGAGAAACCCCTGAGCATTGCCGGGTGTGATCCAAAAAGCAAAAAAAAAAAAAAAAAAAAAGAAAAGAAAATTGGAATCAACATCCAAATCCATTAACATTGGCCTCCTCTCATGAATTACAATTGTTGTTAATGGTATCTAGAAAGGAAAATTTTTTTCTAGAAGTTTCTTAATTTAATTTGCCCAGATCTATCAGAGGAATCACTATCTATAGAAGTCATAGTTCTAGAAAATGCATTTTAAATAATATTTGAATGTGGACATCACTCTTGATCCACAGGAGTGTGTTGGCAGCATAAAAACATTAACCCCCTCATACATGTCTATCAGATTCTTGGGTGGTTAGGTGTATTTTCAGTGACTAGTGAATGGGGTATATTTTTCTAAGTAATAATTCTCAACAAAAGGCTTAAACTATTTAACATATTGTAGGCAGACATTGTAATCCAGATGTAGGTGTTATGGTTTAATTTCTAGAACGTGGCAATGAGATTTAACATAATTCTTACAGTTCCCAGGATTTTCAGAATGGCAACTGAACACTGACTTCAAATTAAGGTTCCCAGCTGCATTAATCTCTAACAAATTATATTGTTCTTCAAGCTGCAGAGGCAGTCATTGACTTTTCTTCTTAAAATGGGGTCACAACCCCATATGAGTAACTTTAAATAAATTCATTTTTAAATGAATTTATCACTTATTATCGGTAAGAGATTGATTTATAATTTTATTTTATATACCTACAGACATAGAGTTGCATAACTATGCAACTAGGTTGAAAAGGATTCGCAAGTAGAAACATTTATGAATATCTGGTTTGGTGAAATTTCCTCAATCTTCTTTTGTGCAGGTTCTACATTAGCTTCTCACCTTGTATTCTGAGATGAATAAAACTTCTTTAAACCTCATGAATCAGCATCTGTTAGCTTCAGACTGTCAGATGCAGCTTTGCCTCACTTCACATTTCACAGAACTGAAGAGATTTCTGAATGAGGCTTTGGCTTAAAGGAATGCTATGGCTCATTTGATCATCTACCCAGACCATAAAAACTTTCTCCAAATCAGCAATAGGACTGGACTGTTTTTTGTGTTCTTCCTCTCCCCACCCACGTTTGGGGAAACCATGCAGTCCCAGAACTCAAACCTGGGCCTCCCACATGCAAAGCATAGCTCAGTTGGCTATTTGTAGCAAGACACTTACCTCTTAGCGTATCTTGGTTTCAATATGCCTTCTTCTAAGTTTTATCAGTTCTTGCTTATGATTTAAAGTAGGGGACATGTTACTATTCACTTTTTCATTTCACTTGGATACTTAAGAGGCAACTGCGTGGTTATTAATGGCCTCGTTTTATGTTTTTATGTCTTAGGAGTAGAGAGGAGACCTAAGGAAAAGGATAGGATGGGGAAGGCCTTGTTGGTGTTGTAGTCAAACATATATTTAAGTCTGGCATCTTATATGAATGTGGTTCATGGCACCCCACAATTTATAATAGTAATATCAAAGAACACTGACCCAAACTCACAATAATAGTATAATAATAGTGAAAATACTTAAAATATTACAAGAAGTAATATTTTGCCAAAAAGTGAGATGGCAACACAAGGTGTGTGGACTATTGGCATGGAGAGACTTGATCGCAGTGTTGTTACAAGCCTTCAGTTGTAAAAACAATGAACAAATAAGCACACACAGACTGTATCTGTAAAGTGTAGTAAAAGTGAAACACAACAAAACCAGGTATACCTGTATGTAGACATTTATGGCAACTTTATAACATCTGACAATGAGAGGTTAAATACTCCGTAGGTGTTGCAGGACTCCTCTAAGAGCCTCTGCATCTGCCCTGGATTGCTTCCTGCAGGTCACTTTGTTGATAGGGGGTAGTCTGAATGTGGCAGTCTTATCTGACCATGTATTCTGTACTGGCCGGTATAAATATTCTCTCATGCTACCACAATCATCGTGGGACTAGCTAGATCTTACCAGCATATTTGCCTGGCCACATTGGATCTCTAAGTAATTAGACCAGAGAGAAATGCTGTTTGCCTCCAAGCAAGCAAGCATGGCTCCCTGATAACTCAAAGGCAACTAAAATACAAAACTACCGTGAAGTAGATGAGACTCTTGTGAAGGCTTGGAGAAATATTTAACTGGCATTAGTATTAGTCTTTGGTACAGAGACATGCCATCTCAGAAACCTCATTCTCTACCCTATAAAGGCATTTCCAGGCAGATCTTGGCTCAAAACATTAGCATATAATGGGGCCTAGGTGAGGTGCTGGAAGAAATTACCCAAGGGCGTTTGACCCTTCCTGCCTGTTTCCTCTCTCTCTCTCTCTCTTTTTTTTGGGCTCTCTCTTTGTGAGCTCGCACCCTTCTTGGGAGTCTTGTCTTTGTCTCCTCTTTACAGGGCCTTAACACGTGGTGGCCGCCATCTTGGCCTACACGTGGCTGGGGTTCTAGCTGGGAATCCTAAGCACCGGTTTTTCCTATTGCTGATTTGTATGCCTGAACCTGTGATAAGTAAAGCCTTTTAAAACTGCATTGGATTCCTGAGTCTTCATCCATTCCCCGCCGGCTTTGGAGGTAGAAGGGAACTCGCTTCCTGGCACTGTTGGGGGACCCCGCGGTGTCCCCCACACATAGGGACTGTGTGTGCAAGAAAAAGGTAGCATGGTTATAAATGGGTAACATGAGGGTTCTTTACAGTGATGGGTATGTTCAATACCTTATTTTCATAAATGTTAATATTCTGACTGCAATAATGCAATTTTGCAAGTGTTTCCACAGAGGAGGGTTGGTTAAAGTATACATGGAACTCTCTGTGTTATTCTCACAACTGCATGTGAATTGTCTCAAAAAGTTAAAAAATGCTATTTATGAAAAATAACTATATAATTTAGTATATAAAACTGTATCAATGACCAGATAAGTGCCTAGGCAAGAGGACATCTATGTTTTTAGAGGTGTAGAAACTGACAATGGGATTCAAACTATGGCCTCAGGACCTGAACCAACATAGTTTCCCCACACACTCCCTCCCGCCCCCAAACACACAGACACACCCCACAGGTAGACCAGTTAATCTCACCTTCCATATTGCATTGAACACTTGGCCTCTTACATAGAAATCTCACGAGTGCAGCCTGGCTATTCCAACCACATTAGGCCAATAGTGCATTAGCCTATTCCAATCAACATACCCCCAAACTAAAAAAATAACAGTGAATACAAGAATCAATACAACTCCAACCTAAAAGTAACTGAGTGTAAACACTCAGTTTGTGTGATAAAGGGATATACATGATAACCTTTCAGGATCTGTGCAAAAGGAAACATAGATGGGGGGAGAGAGAGAGAGAGAGAGAGAGAGAGAGAGAGAGAGAGGTAAAAGTGCCTGCCATAGATGCAGGCTGGGGAGGAAGATGAAGGGGTGGTGGGAGGGAAACTGGGGGCATTGGTGCTGGGAAATGGTGGATGGATGGGTGTTGGGACACTGTATGGCTGAAACTCAATCATGAACAGCTTTGTAACAGTCTAGGTCATGGTGGTTCAATAAAAAAAAGTTTTTAGTTGCATCAGTGCAAACTGATGAGGTAAGGAGTTGTCATCACATGCTATAAGGCTGATTCAATGATTTATTGCTGGACAACAAACTATGTGAAAATATTGTGACTTGAAACAATGGCCACTTTATTTTTTTATAGTTCTGTGGTCTTTTTAGTTCATTTGATCAGATATTTTAACCCACGTGTCTAGGTGATGTCATTTTTCAGCTGCATACAGGTGGTAAGTGGATGGACTGGACATTCTAGGGGTGCTCCAGTCCTTCCACACGGCTTTTTTCACATGCCCAACAGAGTTTCCTCACAGGATGCTGATGCCAGAGTAGTCAGAACTTTGCATGGTGGCTGGTTTTCAGGAGGAAATACATGAGAACTGCATACATCTAAAGTCGCGCCTTGAAAATTATACAGTGCCACTTCTGTCCCATTTCATTGATCAAAACAAGTCACAGCTCAGAACGCAGAGGGAAAATAGACTTCAGCTTCCCATGTCAGATGTGCAAAAGAATTTTTTTGCCATCTTTATCCCAGAGAGCAATTAAAATTTTGACAAAATTTTTTTCTGTAGGAAGTTTTTTTTTAAAAAATCACACATTCAACTAAAAAATTAATATTGAGTTATTCAGATTTACTATTTCACACTATCAGTTTGGCAAGTTATAAGTTCTACTTTGTGTCATCTAAAGTTGTCAAATTTACTGGCATAAAGTGGTTTGTTTATACTGCCTAGTTATCTTTCCAAAGGTTAGCAAGATCTGTAGTGATACCTCTTTTCCAAAGCTGATATTATTCATTCGTACTTCCTTTAAAATATTTTTTCTCCTTCATTTCTCCCTTCTTTTTCTTATCAGCTAGCTAGAATTTATCAACTTTACTGATACCAAATAACTAACCAACTTTGGGCTCATATGTCATTTTCTTTTTTTCTATATACCAGTAATACTCTGGTACTAGCCATATTAGAATGTATAGACAACCTTATTTTTATTAATTGATGCTATAGTATTTTATATTATGGGGTTACCCAAGATGTTTTGTTTTTTATTATAATACTGTGAGATAGACATTTACAAAGCTGTTCATGATCAATTGGGTTTCAGTCATACAATGTCGCAGCATCCATCCCTCCACCAGTGCACATTTCCTACTCCCAATGTCCCCAGATTCTCCCCTCCCACCCCAGCCTGCCTCTCTAGCAGGCACTTTGCCTCTTCTCTCTTTCTCTCTGTCTGTCTGTCTCTCCCTTCTCTTACACATTGTGGCTTGCCATACATACACTTAGGGGTACTTAGGGTTATCATGGAAATCTCTTTGCCTACATTCAATGCTCAATTCTAGTACCCAAGACTTTTTTAAAATCTTACTAATTTATTTTTCCGAGATCAGACGAGATCGGGCGCGTTCAGGGTGGTATGGCCGTAGACATAGCCACCCTGCAGCAGTTTTTTCAATCTGGCCCAGGTATGCTGAACCAGAGACTCTCAGACATGGGGGCAGAGCTGCTACTTGTTCTCTCTGTGCCCAGCTGCTCGTGAGGCGCCCAGGAGGCATGGCAGATTCTAGCCCTGGCCTGCCACCCCAGCAGAGCCTCACAACAAGCCAGACCTCCCCTCCCCCTACTCCATGGGGCCGGCCATTTTCCACATCCGACTTCCTCTCGGTCACAACTCCACCCAGCAGACCAGACTATCACAGTCTGGCTCGCGCGACCGCTAGCGGCCACACAGTTCATCTATAAATGCTTTATTTAGAGGTGACTACAACAGTATGCCACCCACACGGCAAGCCTCTCAAGCTGCTCGTAGTATTTGATATGCCAAACACCAGTAACATTTATATTAGTTCATTTCTGTGACCTAATATAATGGTTTGAGGCTCTTTATGTTCCTGGAGCAAGTGGATGCCTTTGCGTTCTACTAGCATGAGACAGGACATATGGAGATATTACTGGTGCCCGCTCTAGCAAATAGATGATTAACGGGAAGATAGTGATAGTGAATTTATTTTTATTTCATATCACAAAACTGAAGGAAACATCCTTTAGTTTGTCTCTCTAGTTTGTCTCTATATGAGAAAGGTCAGACCACCAGATATTAAATAGCTGGCCAGAAGGTACATTAATTTTGTGGTTTTTAATTTAAATATTTAAATTTACAAAGTCCTTCATTGTACAGAGTTCTTGGACAATTCACTGCTTGATGTCTTTTTTTCCCTTAATTTTAAACAGGTGATTCCTAAACCTTTCCCCCAAAAGATTGTTTTCACTTGGTATTCCTAGCAACCCAAAGAAACAATGATCCAAGTTCTTGCAAATTCTCAGTACAGTAAGTCGTTCTTATTTATGTCATGGCTCCAATCTGCATTCCCTTCATTACAGAGGAGTGTGAACGTCTTGTGACTGTTTTTAGCTCAAGAAGTTTTTCCTCCTGGAAGAATTTTAAGTCTATTTTCTTCTTTATCTACTGAAGATATTATACCTTGGTTTCTTAACATGCCCCAAATAGATTTCCTTAGTTGGTTCCATAGTTTTACATTGGTTTACCCTTCTTTTTATATACAATTTTACATTTACACTGTAATTAAATTACTCTAGCCTGATATTTATAATTCACTGAACAAGGCTAAAATTTTATCTGGTTCTGAGAGTTCAACTGGCACATGTGGGTTTGTGAGAGTAGCCAATGGCTGATGAAACTCTCACTGGGCCCTTTCCTCCTTCCCATGTTCCTACCGCACGCACCATGAAAACAACTTGGAAACATATGTCAGAGGAACCTTGGGAATCATCTTGCCTCAAATTCTCATTTCCATAGATGAGGTATATGAAATCTAGAACTTGCAATCCCACGTGGCAGCCACATTTGCTTTTCAGATTTAAAGTTTTAAGATCCCCCATCCCATATGGTCCCCGAGCACCGCCAGGAGTAATTCCTGAGTGCAGAGCCAGGAGAAACCCTGAGCACGCGGGTGTGACCCAAAAAAAAAAAAAAAAAAAAAAAAGTTTTAAGATCTAAGTAACACTAGTTGATTTTGAAAATGCTCCATAGCTACATGTGGCTCATGGTACTAGAGTGGACACTGGAGGTTTAGGAATGTCTTCACCATTTCATTAAGTTTTAGTGGACAGGGATGCTGTCGAGGGCAGTCTTCCAGGGCAGTCTGCTGAATGCTAAAAGGGCAATCAGCTAACTAGAGGTAGCAACACAGTCATTAGTGGAACCTAGTGACAAATAGAGAACCCCTATTCATTAATTCATTATCAGGTCCCATCCAGGCCAGCAGAGGCGGAGTCTGCAATTTAGTAAGATCCATAGGATGTTAGTTTGTAACTTAGTCTGAGAACCTCTAATCCTCTTGTTTTCTTTCCTAGTTGACTGATGTCCAGGTTCCTTCTCTGTTTTTTGGTGATGGTAGACGGTGAGACAACTGGCTATGCTCAGAGCTACTCCTGGCTCTGGGATCACTCCTGGTGGGGATTGGGGGGGACAATATGCCTGTCAAGGATTGAAGTGAGGGGCCGGAGCGATAGTCCAGCGCGTAGGGCATTTGGCTTGCACACGGCTGACCCGGTTCAATCCCCAGCATCCCATGGGAATGGTCGCCTCGCACTGCCAAGAGTAATTCCTGAGCAAAGAGCCAGGAATAACCCCTGAGCATCGCCGGGTGTGACCTCTCAAAAAAAAAAAAAAAAAAAGGATTGAATGTGAGTTGGCCATGCACAAGGCAAACACCTTACCCACTATACTATCTCTCTATCCTCCAGGATAGAGATAGTCAAGAATCTTGAACTGCGCTACCATTTTAACTTTCTGTCTACCATTTATACTATCTCTGGGACCCTTGCTTCTTACTGTTTAATTACAGTATTTATAAACATTTACAGACCTCCCAGACCATTTAAACTTTCAGAAAATAGTCTGTGCCCTCACTTTTATTCTTGTGTTTAGATGTTGTATAATTGATTTGTGATAAAGTTCAGACCATTACACTGACTTTTATGTTGACCACATTTTCACCTGGAGAATTACTGTTTATGGGTGCTGGGGCCAGAGCGCTAGAAATTAAAGCCTGAACTCTGTGGGGTGCCAGTGATCAATTTGTGTTCTGTGCTTGGGCTTGGCAGTGTACAGCCAGCACTTCTTTCTTCAAATGGAGGCTCAAGAGTAGAACACAGCGAGCAGGGTAGGCAACAGCCTTGCTGTGCCACACCTGATCATTTGCTTGAGAGTTCAAATGCAGGCTTAAATGAACGCTCAACATAAGCACTGCTCAGTCAATGTAACTGGTTAATAGAACACTTAAAGCAAGTGAATTTGGAAACGACCTCTCTCTGGGTCCCACTAGCAAAAGGTAGTGATGAGAGAGAAAGCAGAGACGGGCTGTGAGAGGTGGAGCCCTTCAGGTGTAATTTGCAGCCGCAGACACTGGCCTCGCTGTCTCCTGGGAAGACAGGAAGGCTACAGGTATGTGGCATTCAGGACAGATCTGCAGGGCTCCTGCTCTGCTGGCAGCACACAGAGCAGGAGAGGACTGATCAGATAGAGGACCTCTGTCTGATCGGGCAGATAGAGGACTGATCTCAGCTTGAGCTTCTTGCCAATAAATAAGAAAATCTCTTTTGCAGGTAGCAAGGTGAAATCCTGGCCAGAGCTTCCCCTGAACTGAGGCTCTGGACGCCTCTAAACCCTATGAACAGTTAGGGCTGGAATGTTAGTAAGGAAGTAGCATGTTTGTCTTGTATGCTGCTGACACAGCATTCATCCCTGGTACCCCATATGGTCCCCCCAAGCTCACCAGGAGGAATCCCTGAGTGCAGAGCCAGTAGTAAGCTCTGCGTACTGCTGGGTGTGGCCCCAAAAAGCAGAAAAAAGAATCACCAAAAGCAAAACTCCAAAAAAACAACAAAACCGCTATGAACCTTCTTGTCTCTCTCTCCTGACTGCACGACAGCCACGTTTCTGAGAGCAGGCTCTAGCACCACACAGCCCTCTGAGGATGTTTGCACGTAAGCCCAACTTTCTGAAGCTCAGCAGAAACTCCTACTGAATCCTTGGGCTTTTGTTACCGGATTTAGTACCACTGAATCCAGTGCAAGCACCAGCGTGGCTACTATAGACAGAGGGGCCCTGCAGAGCAGATGGATCTAAGAACTGGAGAGGGCCCTGGGGCAACCAGCCATAGCACACAGAGTCTCAAATGCGGCTGGGGAAGCTGGAACTAGATTCTCCCCAGGCTCAGCTGACCATGGGGCTCCCAGGAGGACAGATGGGTTTTGGGGGTGGGCCCATCACCTCTGGGGGTGTCCCGGAAGCAGCCGGATGAGACTCGCCCACCACACTAGCCACCACCTTCGCTGTCTGTACACTGACCATGAGGCCCCTAAGTCACGTGGCCACTTGCGGCCGCACGGTCCATCAAACTAGTGGAAACAGTTATGTCCTTTAATGTACTGCATTCTACGATGTGTAGGAAAGTTACGTGGGAGGGAGAGATAGAGAGGAGAGAAAAGACATACAGAACCCGCCAAGTAGTTGAGGTGTGGGAGGGGGGGAGGTGGGGACAGTGGTGATGGGAGATGGGTTCAGGTGGAGGGATGGGTGTTGGAACACTGTGGAACCAGAACTCTACATGAGCTTCTTGCAATTGTATGTCTAAAAGTGGTGTAATAAAATTTGAGGGGAAAAAAGTGGAAAAAAAAAGAACTGAAGGAGGATCAACGTCACGGACACACAAGGCCTCTCTGTCAACACAATGAATTTCCGGAAAGCCTTTTGTTTTGTTATGAGTTTTTAGTTTTAATTTTCCCTGAGAGTATTGAATTGGAACAAACACATACTTCTTTCTGCCTTCCTAAGGATGCATGCATGACTCCTGACCCACTCCTTTCTTATTCATATAAGATCAACATCCTTAACTGCAAGGAACTCGCAAAGCAGTTGTTAGGATAGTCAATAAATGCATGAAAAGGCCACTACAATTATACGAGGAGGGTGAGAATCTGTGTGCCAGATGCATAAGAGTTTGGATTTTCGGGAGCAAGGATGAGAGTGACAGTCACAGAATTAGGGAAGGAGCACCATGAACAGAGGGTATCTTCGGCCAATAGCATGTGTTTGCTCAGTTTCTGTAAAGGCAGGCTCTTGATTCAATCCTTAGTTTCTCCGCTCGCAGAGCAGAACCGACACCCAGTTACGCAGAATCTAGCCGGGAGGAGACTGACGACCAAAGCAGGCAGTGTGTGCGGCCAAAGGGAGCTGGGGAAAGGTTAGCGTCAACAACTCTCGGTATCTAAACACAGCGTCCTCATGCACACTGCGGGAGGGAGTGGTGGGCTGGGGGTCACCACTGTCCAGGGCGTCAGCGACTATCGATTGGCTGAAATGTCCCAGGAGTCGCGGCTCCCTCGGCCACCTGCCGTCTCTTGCCACTGCCGCCTTTATTGGATAATTTCCCTCTCTTCCAGGACAAAGCCGCGCTCTAATACCCAGTCTAACACCAGGCTCAGCACCTGGAAGCCCACAGCAGCGGTGGATGGTTTTGCAGAATCATTATGCAAATGAGCTCAGACCTCACCAGCTCCTCACCTGACCCTTCCGCGCGGGGTGACGCATGCGCAGCGCCGCCGGCGGCGGGGAAGTGGGGGGCGGGGCCGCCGGCGGAGTTCGCGCAGGCGCGTGGAGGCGCCGCCGGGCGGTGGGATTGGGCGAGCGACGCCGGCGCCGGTGGCTGCGGCCTTAAGGGCAGCGGCGGCGGCCCGGGGCGGCCCAGTCGGCCTGTCAGCCGGCTTAGAGGCAACACCGGTTGCCGCCGCTCGAGGACGGCGGCCATGGCGGCGGAGGAGGAGAAGGTGGACCCAGCCGATACCTGCGAGAGGTGAGCGTGGCCGGGGCTGCGTGGGGGCTCGGGCGCGAGCTTCGGGCGCGGGGCCGGCTCCGGGCGGGCCGAGCGCTCCGAGGACTCGGAACCCGCCGGATCGCTCCCGCGTCCGGCCCGGCGGGAGTTGCCGGCGACTTGAGGAGAGACTCCGGGTCAGCTCTCACCCAGGGCGTCGGCACCGCGCCGCGGACGTGTCCGGAGGCGTGTGACCCGGGCCGTGCCGCCTGGTCGCCGCCGAGGGGCTCGGGGTCGACGCGACACCCGCACCCGGGGCTCGTCGGCGAGCGGGCTCCGGCCAGGGGCGACCCGGGACCCCGCCTGGAGCCCCCCCCGCACCGCACCGTGCGCCGGTCCCGAGCCCGGCTGGGAGCCGCGGGGAAGCGCGCTCGGTGCGTCCCCGGCTCCCTTCGGAGCTGGGGCTGCCGCGGCCGGTGCGGCGGGGACCCGACCCGGAGCGCGGAGGAAGGGGCGGCGCTTGCCCCGCACCCAGCTGGCCGCCGAGCCCACAGTCACCCAGGCCGCCGGCCGCGACGGGGGGGTGCCCTAAGGTGCACTTAGGAGACTTGCCGCGAGCACTCCGGGGTGCTCGGGGCCGGCCCGAGGACGTGCACCTGCGCCGGGCTCCTCGCTGGAGCACCGCACCTCCGGCGGCAGGTAGTGGGAGCCCGCGGATGACAGGTTATTGGGGGAGCTGCCTGCCCGACAGGATGCCTTGCGAAACACTCGAAACCAGATCGCGCCCTTTTGTTTTTATTTTCATATGATGAAATGAGATCTTGTTTTGTTGTTGTTGCTGTTGATCAACTTAACCGGAGATGAGATGTCTGTGGGCAGCTTGTCACAACATCTGTGGCTCCTTCCGAGACTGCTTTTAGGTGGTCTTTTTTGGTGTCCTTATTGTGGGACTCTGAGGTTTCAGGACCCGGCGGCGGTGAGAGGAATTTGGGTCAAGTTCCAAGGCAGGTGGGCCTCTTGGCAACTCCTGGCAGTGACCTTGAGCAGCGTCCGGTGGCCAGATTCCTGTGGCTTGCTGACCTGTCCCCAGAACTACCTGCTCCTTTTTGGGGTATTTATTTCTTAAAAGTACTGGGATTAAATCTAAGGTTGACCCTGTGTGTTTAGGGTATTACTCTTCCCACTTACCAGTTGGAGCAGCAAATGAGAACTGTTGGCTAGATGGCACCTCCTGCCTCCACCCACGGAAGGATCTGGTTTTAATAGGAGGAGCAGTCCCCCCATTTTTCCTTTGGGATGGGGACTCGTGGGAAGTTTGGTGCTTTTTGCTTTCTCTACTGACTCTTCATTATTCCTTGCATCGACACATAGTTCGCTTAAAAAAAAAAGATGTAGCCTAAGAACCAAATGAATTAAGGGGAAATACAGATCTTCAATTAAGTCCCCAATTCTTAAGTCTTTTCAGCCTTAGATGGGGGAGAGGAAATTCACAACGAAAGCATGAATAAAAACATTGTCGGAAAGCTTTTTTTGAAACGTGATTTTTGTCTTTTCCTTATCAGCTTTGACTCCTAATGAAGACAGGCATGCTTGGAAACCATTTGGCTTTCAACATCTGGCCCTGTTCCGTCGCAATATAGTTGAGAAAGTTGAATGTAATACCAGTGGTGTATGTGAATTGCTCTAAGCTTGTCCCAGAGAAAAGTATCAGTTGAATTTAGTAGGAAAGCTGTCAAAGTATTGCAGAGTACTCCATAAAATAGGTTGTTTTCAGGGGCTGAAACAATAGTACACTAGTAGGATATTTTTTTTGTTTGTTTGTTTTTTTGTTTTGCTTTTTTGGGTCACACCTGGCAATACTCAGGGGTTACTCCTGGCTCTGCACTCAGGAATTACTCCTGGCAGTGCTCGGGGGACCATATGGGATGCCGGGGATTGAACCGTGGGTTGGCTGCTTACAAGGCAAACACCCTACCCACTGGACTATTGCTCCGGTCCTAGTAGGATGCTTTTTGCCTTGTATGCCACTGACCTGAGTTTGATCCCTGGCACCCCATATGGTATACTTGGAGCCTGCCAGGAGTGGTCCCTGAGCTCAGAACCAGGAGTAACTCCTGAACAGCGTTGGGTGTGGTTTCCCCCCCCCCCACACACACCAAAAAAAAAAAATAGGTAGTTTGCAGTCATATGCTTGAGTTAACTTGTGCAGGCGAGCTGCTGCTAATTTTTCAGAAATTTTGCGCACTGTTGACAGCTCGAAACCAGTCGTGATAGTAGAATACCATGGGGATCACAAATGTTCTAAGGGAGATATTTTCCCACCTTTCCCTTCTGTGGGGTTCTCATCCCCTACTGGATTCACTGTAGAATTTGTGTATTTCATCTTATAGAGAAGAGAGTGAATTTCTCTATCATACCCTTAAACTCCTCCTGGTTTTTCCATTTCTTCTTCCCAAACCCTTGCAACTTGACAAAAATCACAGAACTTGTTAGGTCTTATTGGGTTTTTACTATTCTCAGTACTTTTCTTGAGCTTTTACTAGTCTCAGTATTTTTCTTGGTCTTTGGCAAGCTACCCGTGTCGTATTTGATATGCCAGATACCAGTAACAATTATAGACCTCATTCCCATGGCCTGATGGAATGGTTTGAGGCTCTTTATGTTCCTGGAGCAAGCAGGTTCCCTTGGGCTCTACTTGCATGAGACAGGTCATATGGAGATGTTACTGGTGCCCACTCGAGCAAATCAAAGATGAACGGGAAGACAGTGACACTGTAAAGATAGCTGTACCTTATTTATTTCTTTTTGTAGTGCTGCGGTTTCAACCCTCTCATATTTAAGGCAGGCAGTTAACAACATGTCCCCCAAAACTTTTAACTTGAAGCTCGTCTGACATTTTGCTTCTTGTGTTACCTGAAATTGTCTCTTTATTGTTGGGTTCTGAACTTTTTTCGTTTCCTAAATGTAATAATTCTCCAGGATTCTACCTTTCCTTTCTCTCCTTTCTTTTTCTTCCTTACTCCTTAAACTAGCGTGTGTGTGGATAGGCCTAAAATCTGTGTTTCAGTATTACTCTAGGAATGCTTTAATAGTGTGTCATATGTTGTGTATCCAGTTTCTCAAATGTCCCACCATCAGGATCTTTTTGCCCTTTTGTGCCATTACTAATCTTCCAGTCCCTCTGCCTCTAAGCGCCCCGACTTAGACCCTTTACCTTCTCATTGAAGGCTTTCCTGACACACTCAGATGCCATACTCTCAATGTGGCCAGCGTCTTTCGTTTCTTCTATGTCTGCAAGAGCAGATGTAAAAGTAACTGGGAACCCTGTTAGACGCACAGCCACACATAGAGGCCTTATTATGTGACCTCACCGTAACTGCAGAGTCCTTTGCAGGGCACATATTTCTTGTCTATCTTTGGAGACTTATTTTCTCCCTGTTCACTGGACACTGGCCAGACTCCTGTATCTTTCATTGTCCCCTACGTGTTCCTTATTCACTTCCTATTTCCCCTAGCTTGGCTCACATTGTTTACTCCGACACAGAACAGAATACCATCTCCCTTTTTAAAGACCCATGGCATTTTCCTCAACTTGCTTTATGGCATCTATACTATGTTTTGTAAAATAGTTATTTGTTTTGCTATCTCATTCAGATAAAGCTTTTGTATTAGCCAAATGTTTGCTAGAGTCTAATGGGGCTTTAGAAGGTTAAGACAGACAGCTTAAAAGAGGGTTTTATATACAAGGAGGAGGGTTTTAATGAAAGTTTATTGAATTATAATTTTATTATAGGGGCTGGAGCGATAGGATAGTGGGTAGGGTGTTTTCAACCCTAGTTCAATCCCCAGCATATTGTATGATCCCTGAGCACCTCCAGGAATAATTCCTGAGTTTAGAGCCAGAAATAACCCCTGAGCATGGCTGGGTGTGACCCAAAAGGAAATATATGTATATATACATATATTTATGTATTTAATATATATAACATATATTTATATTTATTTATTATAGACTTAAAGTTATGCTGACACCACATCAATATTTTTTAAAACTTCCTTGTTTACTTGTTTATTGTACGTGTTACAGTTGTGTCTTTTTTTAATCCTAAGATAGTCAAGCATCAGAAGATCTATTCATAAGGAATTCAAAGTTTGCATTTGACTAAGAGAACATTTGGGATCATAAACTGAAATTATTATCAGTAGTTTAGGAATAAGATTTTATCTGTTGGCCTTGTATGTGCCAACTCTTGCTTTGCTCTTTTATCTTTTCTCCAAAATACTAATCAAAGATGAGCAAATGTAGGTTTCAGTCCTATGATAATTCACAAGATTATAAAGACCCACAGATATCTTTCTTAATCTTAATAAAAATAGCACTGGATAATAATTTTCCCAGTTACTGATATTGATGAATCTTTAAAGGTTTGACCACTTGTCGCAGTAATTGTTCAGATACACTGTTGTATCTGAAAAAAAATATGAAAAAAAATGTTCAGATATGTTTTTAGTCAAACCTTGTGGTTCTGTAATTTCCCAGTCTTGATTTTGAATCTTAAAAATTGCAATGAAACATGATTTTATTTAAACTTTCCATTCAATTTAAGACCTAGGTTTTTTATTTTTTGTTATCCAAACTATTGGATAAGTTTATTTTAGAATTCACATGAAATATCACTTGGATTTGTTAAGCAATGTAACCTGATTATGCAGGGAGCTTCTTTATGTTCAGTGATGCTATATTTACTCTGATGGAATGGAGGGAACATTGGGGGAAATATTACTACCAAATTAAATTTATGACACTGATTTTAAAACTCTGTGACTTTTAAAATTGCAGGTTAGAAATTAAGAAAAGTTAAAAGAATGCTAATTAATGTGTTAAAATATTTTAAGAGTGTCTGTGTTGGCATTGATCTGATGGTTAGTGGTAATTTAGGTCATTTAAGTATCATTTGTTTAAAAATAAAATGACATTTTAGTTGCTAAAATTATGGTTGTATGAGACATAGTTTTTAAAAATCTCCTTTTTAAGCATAGAATTTTAGTTCCAGGAAAAAAAGACTACCCAAATACTGTAATTTCTATTTTGGAAACTTTCAGTCATTGGCTGGTTGAGGAATTGTTTCAGAAGAATGTGTATAATCACATTTTAAATAAATTTGAATAATGATAAAAGCCAAAACCTCGTAGTTTTCCTCAGTGGGATATGATACTGTGCTTATTTTATAGAAAGCATTAGTCAACATAAATTTTCTCACTCAGTATTACTAGTATAGGTATGGAGAACATTTGAAAAAAAGGACAAAAAATTGTAATATAATGAAATCCTCTTTACTTATAACCTAATTAGAAATGTTGGTTTTTTGTTTTTGTTTTTAAAGTGGCCAACAGTATGTGGAAATTGGCCAGACTTCTGTATATTTTCTTCAGAATACTTTGAAACCTTTTTCACGGTTTCACAATATTTATAGATTGTGCAATTTAGATTTAGTAATACTATAGATAGTCAGATGTCTTAGAGAACAAAATAGGGAAATGCAAGGAAATTAAATGTTGATACCATAGGATAGAATTACAATGTTAATGATACCTAGAAAATGTAAACAAACTTCGGATTCTTAAAAAATAAAATTCTTAATTTAGTAATATATAAAGTGCATCATATTTAGCTGTCATTGAATTTCCACTTCTAATGTAGTATTAAAGAAAACTTGTAGAAGTCTTCTCACTAAATGATTATTTCCCTGGGTCAGAGAGATAGTATGGTGGGGAAAATATTTGCTTTGCATGTGACTGACCTGGCTTTATCCTGGCACTGCATATAGGTCCCCTGAAAACTGCCAGAGCGAGGAGTAAGCCCTGAGCACCACTAGGTGTGGCTTAAAAATAATCCATGTTTTATAACTTATAAAAAATAGTTATAAAATAGCAGAATTTTTTTTGATTTGGTACTAGAGTATCTAATACTGGCGATAAAGCTTTTGCTCAGCTGCTAGTGTTCTGTAAGAAAACCTTTTGTGCATATGGTTCTTCCTTTGCGTTGTCACAGGTAAATGGGGTGATCCCTGTGGTAAATGGCTTTTCTTTATATTTTGATTAGTATCTCTGAAGTTAACACCTCAGTTTAGAGATGGTGGTAATTATCTGCTAAACAAAAGTAAAGAAATCAAGTTTTGCTCTTCACTTTATTTTCCAAAACTGTGAAGGGGCAAACTTGTTTACGGTTTTTGAGTTGGGCCACATTAGTTTAATTTTTACTCTGGATTTTGTGATCTCAGAAGAATGGGTTATATATTTGGTCAGCATCGGTTTCTATGGCCTGAATTCCAGTTCCGTGTCTCTAGTTCCAGTTTTCCACTTCCAGCCTAGAATTGCAGAGTAGCGTACCACATGAGAAGTCTTGTGGGATGTCCAGCAACCCTCTGATGATACTAACTTATTTTCAAGATTGAGATGAGGTTGGATCATTGTGTTAGAGCAGCGTTGTTTATCACATTGATGCCTACACTGCAGTTTGTGTCAGTTTAACCACATTCAGGTGTCAGCCACATGAAGTCTGGGCTGTTGTAAGTGTATTCAACTTTTTCCATTCATTCTCCATTTTTGCCTTAGAAATTTGGGGCATGGGGATGTGGACCCATCCAGCTGGTTCCAGGGCTTACTCCTGGCTCCGAGGTATAATAAAATAAATATGTAAATCAAGTACTTCTTGAAAATATATCGTATATTTTAATTTTATAACAAAATTTTCTTTACTCCCACATTGCATTACATGATCGCAGATTGGGTCATGACCTACAGTTAAGGAAGATAAGTCTTAGAGAATTGAAGTATAGAGGTGGAAAATCTATGTGAGAATTTATGAATGATGGATAATCAATTAAAGGGTAGAAATAATAGGCCCCTGCCTTTTACTCCTTAGAAATATTTACTTTTGAGTTTATTAAGTATAGCACTCAATCCTGTTGAGTATCTCTAAGGAACAAGTAGAAGCTAGTTTCTCTAAAATATTTTATCATCTGATTGAACAGATATATATGGGCGTAGAAGAGTGAACTCTATAGTTTATTTTACAGGAAAAATAAACTATCTTATTGTGCTTTGATAAAATTTTTTTTTAAGTATACTTAGAAGAACTTTGCTTTAAAAAGTACCTACTTTGATGGGAAAAGCCTGTAGTGAAACCTGAAGTGTGTTACGGACTCTTGTGGCTGAAGCCTAATTTAAATCTAATACACAAGATTTGCAAACATAAAAACATTTTGCTTCTTTACTTAGAGCTAATAAGCCCCATCACTTGGAAGTGTAAAAGCACAGACAAGACAGTCATGTCCTTTGAAAACTGATTTTTTGTGGCTAAAGGTCGGTGTAATTCTGTAATTTAGGCTGCGGTATTTTCTCCAGTATATACAGTGTACATAGTAGGGATTCAGAGACTAAATTACTTTGAATGCATCCAGAAAAAAAAAGAAAGATTGCATTCATGTTTTCTGTTCCCCTAACAGTTCTGTGAGGTCATTTGGAGCAATAGTAGATTATAGTTCATTTCACTTTACTTTTCTTTTTTTGTACTGACCTCTGATTCTCTCTGCCAGAGAGCTGTGCTATGATTTGAGGGATATTTGTTTAAAAAAGAGTGAGATTGAGTTGTAAGAAACTCCAATTGGTATGAGCTCGTATTTTTGTAGCTAAGCATAGACCTGGATGATCATTTCTGGTCAAGGACAAAAGTTTCAGCTCAATAATAATAATAGTTTAATTATTTTTTCTTTTAAACTCAACATTTTAAGATTCTTTTAACTGCTTCTTAGTTGCCTTTTTTGGACAATTGTAAAATTTATTCCTGAAGACTTGAATTACTTTTTTTTAATAATTTGTAAATAGGCTTATGTATTTACAAGTAGACTTATACTAATGGCTTCTTTTATTATAATTACACTTCATTAATAAGCTGTGTGGAACATTTATGAGGGATACCTAAAGGTCTCGTCATCTTATCCTGTCAATGACTCTGCCAGCAAAGAACATTTTAATAGTGCTTCATTGTAATTCAGGCTGTTGTGTATCATTGTGTATCATTCCACCTTCATTTCTTCTTGTGCTAGTCACCACAGTATAACTATGCCTTAAAAACCTGATGCTTGGGCCGGGCGATAGCCCAGCGGGAAGGGTGTTTGCCTTGCACGCGTTGGCCCATGCCGGCTCGGGTTTGATCACCGGCATCCCATATGGTCCCCCGAGCACCGCCAGGAGTAATTCCTGAGTGCAGAGACAGGAGTAGCCCCCTGAGCATTGCCGGGTGTGACCCAAAAAGAAAAAAAAATAAATAAAAATAAAGATCTTTAAAAAAAAAAAACAACAACCTGATGCTACTCATCTTTTAAAAAAAATTAATTAGGCTTTTTTTGGGGCCACACCCGGTGGTTCGCAGGGGCTTACTCCTGACTCTGCTCAGGGGTCATTCCTGGTGGTGCTTGGGGGACCATATGTTGTTCCAGGAGTTGAGCCCACTGTACTGTCGCTCTGCCACCACCCTCTTTTATAGTACTGTGCTTTGGTGCTTCCTTTGTGTTTATATACCTACACATACATAGATTAATACCTACAGACATGTGTAGTGCTAGTGAACATATGGATAAGTTTTTATATATATAAAAACAGAGGCAAGAAGAAAGTTGATTTAACACAAAGAACCTAATATGCTTATGCCTTTATAATGTATATTTATTTGAAAAAAATGTCTGAGTTACAGTGCTTCTGTTAGCCTTCCCATATTGTTTGTACTGTTTATTCTCCTTTTTCTTGATTCCTTTGTATTGATACTTACTCTTTCGTTCGGGGATTCAGTCCCTTCTCCTTCCCAGACCTTCCTAGTTCTGTTAAAGCTCAAGTAGTACTCTAGTGTTCTCTCGCGATAGAAATAAGGGTCATCTGCCGCCTTCATCCATTTATTGTGTTTTATGAGAGATGTTCAGTCCACAATTATCAAACACTCCTAGGGCATCCAACCAGTTAGTGCCAGTTAGTATTGGCAGTAGAAATGTGTTTTGCATTCATTGTGCTCATATTGTGGAAAGGATAGATAGTTTTGCTGAGCAAATTAATATAGCAGTACTAACTGTATGTGTAACAAGGGCCAGGGGAGTGATTAATGACCTCTGCCCTTGGCATGAAGATTAGGAACAGTATCTCAGAATAAGTGAGGGCAAGACATTCTGGGCAAAGGGAAGAGCTGTGTAAAGTCCTGGAAGCATGAAGTGGCATGAAGTTTGAGGAGCTAGGAAGTACTGGAAAAGTGCAATGTGTAGAAGATAAGAGGGGGCGGTAGGCTGTGAATGGATGATAAAGCAAATGCCTGTGCAGATTTAAGGACTCTAGCTTTACAGTGTAACAATGACATAATAATTTGCCAGATCTTTTTAAGAAAAATTCTCATCTTAGAAAATAGTCTTTGAGAACACAGAAATGATATCATTTCTCCACTTGTTCACTTACTAGCTCTCCTTTGGATCAGGTGTAACGTTTTGGACCTCAGTTTTCACATCTATGAAATGAGGATCACTTAAACTGAGAATTCCATGGATTGTGAGTGACATCAGTAAATATTATTTATTGAATGCCTATTAAGTGTAATCCCCGAGAATTTCTACACGGAAGGGAAATATATATTAGATAATACACAAAATTTAGGAAAAATTGGAGGCTTGATTATCCATCCAAAACTTAGCACATTTCCGTACTCACACCTATTCTTATCTCATTCATTTTTAGAGGCACCTAACGTAAATCTGGGAATATAATCTGAGTACAATCTAATATTGTGTGGATATGTAGGCAAAATTTTTGGTATAGAGGTATAATGAAGCATGAAAGGAAGAGAAGGACTATATTCTAAAGATATATGGGGACTATATCCTAAAGATTTTGGGAACAGGAAATAAAGGGATCGGGAATAATATATAACTAGAGATAGAGACACAGTGAGAAAGGATTAAAAAAAACAAAAAAAGTGAAAAGCAAGCACTACTGAATTAGCCTTATCTTTGGGACAAGGAGTGATGCAAAATTATAATTCTTATTATTCCTATCTTTGAATTCTTTCTGAGTCTTATTGAAAGCTCTTGTTTTAATGTCATATATTGTTATTGAGTCAGTGTTAGTCATTAACTACTATTTATTGACTTTCTACATTTGGCAGGATGGAGGTGTGGGGGGCTTCTAAGAGGTGCTTGAAGAATCTAGGGTCACTCCCAGCTGTATCTACATGTTAACCTAGCATCTTCTTTTATATTTTGTGATGTTGACCCCAGAGAATAATGGTCACCAAAGGTAAACTCAGTAGCACACAAACAACCCAGATGATAAGTGGGCAGAATGCCTGGAAGACAGCTCAAAGGCCCGTGCAAAAGCCCACTGTCAGGAGGCCCAAAGCTCACTCTCGCCCGGCGGAGTCCTCTGCACACTGCCACGTGTGCCCCCCCAGCCCCATTGCTGGCTGTCTGGCTGGCAGAGCTAGTGTGAGCATTTTCAGAAATGCCCCCAGGGCCTGGGATCCCTGCCTCCCTGTACCCCATCTCCCCAATAAAAAAGGGAAAAAATGGGCAGAAGTTCTGAATAGATATTTTCCCAAAGAATTCACGCATACAGATGGTCAACAGACAACAAAAAATGCTCTTTGTCACTTACTTTGTCAAAAGTAGATCAAAACCACAGTGAGAATGGCTTTTATCAAAAAGATAAGAAACTTAGAAGTGTTGATGAGGATATTTCTGGATATTTACCCAAAGACTATTAAAGCACTATTTTAGAAGTGACAAATGCAGGCTGATGATGATGATTTTCAGTCGCCAACATATAGAATAACCACAGTGCCCACTGATAGAGGGATGGGTAAAGATTCTATGGTATCCATATATGTATACATACATATTTATATGCACCATATTATGTTACTCAGCTATAAAAAAGATAGATGTTTACATTTGGAACAACATGGATAGGCCTAGAAAGTAATATGCTAAGTGAAAAATCTTAGCGATAGGCTAAGTTGAGAATTGAATTATTTCATCAAAACAAAAAAAAAAATCAAGCTCTTTGATTAAAACAACCAGAGGGCAAAGGTGGGTGAGAGGGAGACAAAGAGGGTAAAGGGAATCAATTTGTAATGGTAATGAATGGTAGGAGAATCTGCCTTCTTGGGGCAGCCATAATGTGTATATAGTCACAAATATGCTGTGCTCCCGAAGCCTATGTAATGTTTGAAACAAGTCTTACTTTAATAATTAAAAAAAATTCAATCAACTCTGAAATGATCCTGGATGGGCCCTAAAGGTAGTCACTATTGTCAGAGGAAACTAGACTCAGAAGAGGAAAAGGCAGTTGCTAGTTTCAGGTGTCATGCTGCAGAGTACGGAACGGCAGCCACCTAGAATAGATGGCTGGGTTTTGACTAGAATGGTGGTATGGCCCTACGGACACCTTGATTTTGCCCAGTCATGCTGATTTCAAGACTTCTGGTCAATTTCTTTTGTTTTAAGCCATCCCGACTTCCCTCTCATCACAACTCCACCCAGCAGACCAGACTATCACAGCCCGGCTCGCGCGGCCGCATGGTTCATCAATAAATGCTTTATTTAGAGGTGACTACAACAGTATGCCACCCGCGCGGCAAGCGTGGCAAGCTGCTCGTGTAGCATTTGATATGCCAAATACCAGTAACACTTATATTAGGTCATTCCCGTGACCTAATATAATGGTTTGAGGCTCTTTATGTTCCTGGAGCAAGCGGATGCCTTTGGGTTCTACTAGCATGAGACAGGACATATGGAGATATTACTGGTGCCCGCTCTAGCAAATAGATGATGAACGGGAAGATAGTGATAGTGATAGTGATCAGCTTTGTGGCCTTTTGTTCAGGTGACCGCTGGAAGCAGTGGGCTTATTATCTCGAGGTGCACATTGTGCTTCCTCATGTTCTCCCCCGCCTGCCCTGGAAATGCCTGCACCGCCACTCTGCCTTTTGAATAAACCTATTCACCCATGAGGTTCCAGCTCAAATCGATGCCTTGACTGGTTATTGAAATGTGATTATCACTTTGGCTTTAGCTAACATCTGATCATTTTCTTTTCATGGTGAGAACATTTAAGGTCTAGTCTCTCTGCAGTTTTGAAGTGTATAATGCAGTAATTTTAGAAGTAGGGGCCACTGGTTTAGCAGTGAGCACTGGTCTGAAGGTCCAGCATCACTGCTGGGAGGCGTACCAGGCCACACCTGGGGGTGCTCAAGTCTGAGGTGTCAGGTCAAACCGAGACCTTGCCGGCGCCTCTGCCGCATGAACTATCTACGTACCCCTGTGCAGTCTTACTGATCCTATTCCTTAAGCTGCACATTAGATCTCCAGAAAGTAATCATCTTCTTGTTGAAAGTTTGCTATCTGTAAGCCTGTTTTGTTTAAAAATATATTTTGGCCTTGTCATCTTATCTCCAACTCTGTTGCCAAACATTGGTTTAGGCGACCCCTCCAGTCTTATCCTGCAGCAGTTACTCTCTCGTCCACCTCTGATTCATTTCTGTTTCATCAGAAGGTCTCACTTGAAATAATACTCTCTTTGTGCTGTCAGATGACTGCTGACCCTCTCCTGATCTCAGATGATTGTGATCAACCTGCACTGCTGCCAGCGAGCAGTGAAGGCCCACTGTCTCCTTGCTTGGCAAAATACCAGTTTTGATCTCACCCCACTTTTTTTTCACCTGTTCCTTCGGGTCTGCTTCCTTGTTCTTTGTTCAGCTTCCTTCTGCCAGATGATTGACTCATTCTTTATTTTTACCCTTGGCTGAAACTCAAAAATTTTCTATTGGGGTCTGTACCAAAAGATAATATTTTTGATAAGATTTTCTTATCATCATAGCAAGTACTTGTGAATATCTGCTGTGACCCTATTAAAATAAACATACAATATTTTTACTGCATAATTACTACAGCTTTTATTTTCCAAAGAAGTGAGTTGTTACCATTTTATGAAGTGTTTTAAAACAATTTTTTAAAAAAACTATAAACCGAGTGCAATGATTATGCAGCTGCATATGGTTACTTGTGTTCTTTACCCTTTTTAGTACTTTATCCTCTGTACCCTGATAAAAGGCTGTCTTTGCAGTGGTCAGTGGGATGTGTTTTTCTTATGTTTGCTCGTTCTGCACAAGTTAAGCCTTTATTATTTGAAATCTTGCCATCCATGAAGATAAGATGGACTTTGGCTCTCTACTTGTAAGCCACGGGCCAAAGTTACCTATGTATGCCATTGTTGTGACACATGCTTTCTCCCAAGTATATTATGTTACTCAGCTATAAAAAGATAGATGCTTACATTTGGAACAACTTTATCACGTATAGATGACGTCACTAACACAGAAATTTTCCTTGACCACTTTTCTTTTTCAGATACAATAGTTGGGAGCTTAGAAAGACTGGTAACTGTTTATATTTTATTTTGGTATTCTAGGTCAGGATGGCTAACTGGTTGGCTTCCCCACGTGGTGTCCTACGTCTACATCACATCTGAAAGAAGCCGAGGAGAAAATTTTAAAATGTAAGGTTTTTTCCTTGTAAATTAAATTGAGATATTGTACTAAGATATTATTTGAAATTGAGATGAGATTGATGGCTTATTATTTGTCGGCAGAACCTTTTCTGTCTTTTTTCATGCCCTCGCAAGTGTACAGCTATGCGAGGTAGGGGTTCTCAAACTTAAGGGCATGGGTCCTATTTATACTCTTAAAATTATTAAGAACCCGAGGAACTTTGCTTAGATGTTGTGGCAGTTAATGATTACTATAATGGAAACGTGAACTCATCATTTAAAATATATTAATTAACCTTTAAATAATAGTAATAAGTCCATGATAGATTAAAATTAATGACAGGTTTTCTAAAAATAACTATTTTCCAAGCAGAGTTGTGGCAAGAAATGAAGGAGTTGTTACATGTTTGCAAGTATCTTTACTGCCAGACTTACTAGTCTCATATAAGATTCTTTTTTTTTTACAGAAAGATATTTATAGATAAATGGATAAGGAATACATGGTATATATATTCATATAATGAAATATTATTCTGTAATTATAAAGTACAAAATCTTTCAATATTATAACAACCTAAGTAGCCCACTGTAAGTGAAATAAGCTTGTCACAGAAGGTCAAGAATTTTTTTCTTCTGTGGTGTTTAAAAAAACCAAGTTTATAGATGCACAGAATTGAATGGTGATTGCCAGAGACTTAGGGGATCAAGAATAGGCAGTTGTTGTTCAAGTAGGTGTTCAGTAGTTAGAAGGTTTCAGTTATACACAATAATTTCATTCTGGAGATAATGCTATGCAAAATTTTCTCTATAGTGAACAATCATAAAAGATTCTTATATGTGCTTCTCTGTTCATGTTGGTGATCACATAATGTGGTGGTCTCTGGAAATTTCATTTTATATCCATCAGCAAATACAGTGAAAAGGGCAGATAAAATATTAGCATTCAGCTTGGGGGCCACACCCAGCAGTGTTCGGGGTTTACTCCTGTGCTCAGGGATCAGCTCTGGCAGTGCTCAGGAGATGATAAGTGGTGGCAGGGATCGAATCGGATTGGCCACATGCAAGGTAAGTGCCTTACTCGTTCACTCTCTCTCTGACCCCAAATCTTAGGATCATTATGAAAATATTTTTGATATCATGGTCTACCTAAAAAGGTTTTAGGAACTCTGCAGATATCTCTGGCCCATTTCCTGGGAATAGGCTCTAGATGTTTCCCAACCAGGCAATCTTGGCTAGTGGAACAAATACTTTACTGGAACTAGGTAACCTGATGCGGGTTCAGATTTTCATTCAGGTGGTTACAGGATCTTGAACAAGTTACTTCTCTCCATGTGCTGCTTTAATGAGGTTAAAATGACTGTAGAATGCCTTGTGACTCTAGAATTTCAGGATTTTTTAGTTCTATATCTGTAATGGTATAAAAATTTACTTTGGTTGCCTAGAAGCATTGGAATTTACATAATTGTATGTGAGGTTATTCTCAGGTGTCTGTGGGTATACTTTTTTTTAAGTAGTGAAGCTAAGCAGAATTTCTTTTATGCTTTTATTAGGTGTTCCCAGCATACAAAAAAGAACCTGTTCAGATATCTAATGGAAACAAAATATGGACACTGAAGTTCTCTCATAATGTTTCAAATAAGACTCCACTTGTCCTTCTCCATGGTTTTGGAGGAGGTCTTGGACTCTGGGCACTGAATTTTGAAGATCTTTGCACCAACAGACCTGTCTATGCTTTTGACCTTTTGGGCTTTGGACGAAGTAGTAGACCCAGGTTTGATAGTGATGCTGAAGAAGTAGAGAACCAATTTGTAGAATCCATTGAAGAATGGAGATGTGCCCTAGGATTGGACAAACTGATCTTGCTCGGACATAACCTAGGTGGGTTCTTGGCTGCTGCTTACGCCCTGAAGTATCCATCAAGGTAAGAATGAGAGTGACAGAAGCGAGGGGACTCCGTGCTCTCCTCTCGTTGCCCTCTTTTGATTGTCGCTGTCTAATTTCATGAAACAGACCTTTAAAGGAATTTATGACTGATGGACAGTTTAGTAGCCTAAGTAATAATGTTAGATTTTTCTGTTTCACATGCTATACATTGTAGACAGTTTATTATTTACTTATTTTTAATTGAATCGCAGTGAGTACACAGTTTCAAAGTTGTTCATGATTGGGTTTCAGTCAGACATTGTTCCCACACCAAGTCTCTTCACCTGTACATTTCCCACCACCAATGTGTAAAGTTTTTTTTCTTTTTTTTCTAAGTTTTTTATTTTTATTTTATTTTTTTTTAATTTTTTATTTTTACAATTACAAAGATATACAATTAAAAAGTTCATATTTGGGTTTTGGTCATACAGTGTTCCAGCACCCGTCCCTCCACCAGTGCCCATCTCCCACCACCAACGCCCCGGTTCCCTCCCTCTCCCCCAGCCCACCTACATGGCAGGTTCTTTATTTCTTTCCCTTTCTCTCTTTCTTTCTTTTCCTTCCCCTCCAGACTATGGATTACAGAACATACATGAAAGGGTTGTCATGTGTATCTTTTTGCCTCTATTTAATGCTCAGTTCTAGGTTGGCATTAGTACCCTCGACAGTTGTTAGCACACTGTTCCATTTTCTGTCTTACCTAGCCTCTGACTCCCACACGTTTGTGATAATTTCCACCTTTGACAAGACCTCCTGATATATGTTTCATTTGACCTTGGATATTGGTATCATAATATGTACATATATATTTATGTTATGCAGACAAATGCAGTCATTCTGTATCTGTCTCTCTCCTTCTGGCTAATTTCGCTCAACATAATCTTCTCCATGTCCATCCATTTATAGGCAAATTTTATAACTTCATTTTTCCTAATAGCTGCATAGTATTCCATTGTGTAGATGTACCAAAGCTTTTTATCCAGTCATCGATTTTCGGGTACTCTGGTTGCTTCCAGATTCTGGCTATTGTGAATAATGCTGCTATGAACATAAAAGTAGGGATGGTGTTTCCACCTGCGTATTTTTGGTTTCCCAGAGTAGATTCCCAGGAGTGGTATGACTGGGTCAAATGGGAGTTCAATTTCTAGTCTTTGGAGGAATGTCCACATTGTTTTCCAGAAAGGCTGTACCAGCCGGCATTCCCACCAACAATGGATGAGTGTCCCCTTTTCCCCACATCCACGCCAGCACTTGTTGTTCTTGCTCTTTTGAATATGTGCCAGTCTCTGTGGTGTAAAGTGGTATCTCATTGTTGTTTTGATTTGCATCTCTCTGATGATTAGAGATGGTGAGCATTTTTTCATATGTTTCTTGGCCATTCGAATTTCTTCCTTGCTGAAGTTTCTGTTCATTTCTTCTCCCCCATTTTTTGATGGGGTTGTTTGTTTTCTTGTAAAGTTCTACCAGTGCCTGATATATCCTGGATATTAACCCCTTATCAGATGGGTATTGGGTGAATATTCTTTCCCTTTCTGTGGACTGCTTTTGTATCTTAGTCACAGTTTCTTTTGAGGTGCAGAAGCTTTTTAGTTTCATGTAGTCCCATATGTTTATCTTTTCTTCTAGTTGCTTTGTTAGTGATGTTTCACCTTTGAAGATGCCTTTAGCTTCAATGTTATAGAGGGTTTTTCCTATATTTTCTTCAATGTACTTTATGGATTCAAGTCTGATATTGAGATCTTTAATCCATTTTGATCTGACTTTTGTGCATGGTGTTAGACACAGGTCCAAATTCATTTTTTTACATGTCGCTGCCCAGTTTTCCCAACACCACTTGTTGAAGAGGCTTTCCTTACTCCATTTTAGACTCGTTGCACCTTTATCAAAGATTAAATGATCATGTGTTTGAGGTTTTGTGTCAGGATACTCAATTCTATTCTATAGGTCCACAGGTCTGTTTTTATTCCAATACCATGCTGTTTTAATTACTACTGCCTTGTAGTACAGTTTGAAGTTGGGAAAGGTGATGCCTCCCATCTTCTTTTTTCCCAAGGATTGCTTAGCTATCCTTGGGGGTTTATTGTTCCATACAAATTTCAGGAGTGTTTGGTCAATTTCTTTGAAGAATGTCATGGGTATTCTTACAGGGACTGCATTGAATCTGTACAGAACTCTAGGGAGTATTACCATTTTGACAATGTTGATTCTCCCCATCCATGAGCAGGGAATATGTTTCCATTTCCTTGTGTCCTCTTTTTATCTCTTGGAGCAGTGTCTTGTAGTTTTCTTTGTACAGGTCCTTTACACACTTGGGTAAGTTGATTCCTAGGTATTTAATTTTCTGTGGCACAATTGTGAATGGAATTGTTTCCCTTAATATCCCTTTCTTCTCTTTCGTTATTTGTATATAGGAAAGCCACCAACTTTTGGGTGTTGATTTTTGTATCCTGCCACTCTACTATATGTGTCTATTGTTTCTAGGAGTTTTTTGGTAGAGAGTTTAGGGTTCTCTAGGTATAATATCATGTCATCTGCAAATAATGATAGCTTGACTTCTTCCTTGCCTATCTGGATGCCCTTGATGTCCTTTTCTTCTCTCCAAGGTGTAAAGTTTTAAACAGAACTCTTTAAAGCCTAAATAAAAATTGCTGCGGTGCCTTTGTTTTTTATTCCTATTAGCATTAGTCATATGGTACTATCAGGCTTTTCTTATCTTTGCTGGGTTTTTAAGTTGTAGCGAGAGATCAGAAGTTAGAAATTAGAAAGACTTAGGCATCAGTGCTTTATGTGACTCAGAGCAAATCACTTAACCTCTAAGCTTTAGTTTACTTATATCTACACTATTAAAAATAACGTCCGCACTATGTATTTTTACATGTTAAAATTTTACTAGGCCACAACCTTTATTGTATAGAGTTATTTTTCCAGAGCCACTGAATTAATAAGTGTTTGCTTGAAATCTTTTCCCATATCCTCCTTATTTGCTTATGATTTTATTTCTAGTATTTACATGCTTTGTTTTCTGAGGGAGATCATGTTTGAATGTTAAGAAAATAGAAGAAAAGCTTATTTTATTTTTGAAAACACAAAAGATAGTATTGGCAATTTTCAGCCGTTCAGACCAACAGCTCAGTGCAAGCCTGAGGATGTGGTGCTGCCAGGTCCGGGAATGTCAGGCTCTACCTGGGCCTCCCTGACCATACCTGGCAGTGTCCAGAGACCTCCGGGCTGCACCTAGCAATGCTGATGCTTAAGAGACCAGTTGGTGCCGGGAAACTCCCTTGGGTTGGTGGCAGGCAACCGTATTCTATCTCTCAGATTCTTATACTGATTTTTAAATCCAGATTTTCAATTGACTTTCACGCAGGAGTTATACCTGGACATCGATCATTTTTGCAGTGAATATAAGAAGGTCATATTCTTATATATATGAACAGCTTAGATTATGCCCCACTATGTAGATTCAGATTGTGGAGTTGTGTTATGAACACAATTTAATGTGTGGAATGCGACCCTGCGTATCTGAGGACTTCTTCCTCTAGTACAATCAGTGTTTATTTTTCCTCTGAGATTCTTTACCTAACCATCGGTATTTACAGTTACTTTTTCAGCATGTAGTTTCATGTTTTAGCAGATCATGAGAATCTTGTCAACTAGTAGATATCTTCTTTCAAAAGAAATGTAAACTTTTACTAGTTGGCTTTTGGGGATTATATCTTTCATTGTCACCTATTTTCAGGGACAACGCCTAGTTTCATTTGTAGAGAAAGGAAGACACTAGTACTGGTATAATAAATTAAAGTGTGAGAGTTTGGCTTCCTTTGTTTCTTAGGTGTTTTATATGTATATATTTTGTGTTACTTGTTCTCAGGTCAGTGTCTGTGTGGGTTACTCTGGTTAGGACACCCTACATTTTATAGCACTAATCTTTGTATGGTTATTGACTACTTAGGTCACTTGATAAGATACTCATTTGCAGTTTGTGAACTGCTCTTAGGAAATATGAGGAGTTCAGTATATAAGTGGGAAATAACCACTTCACCAACTATAGTGCTATAGAGATAGCTCAAAGGGTAGGCAAGATGCTTTGCCTAGAGCAGCCCCAGGTTTGATCCCCGTCATCTCATGGTGCGCAGAGTACTGCTCGGACTCACCACCAGCACTAAGTCAGGAGTAGCCCTAGAGCCCCACCAATTGTGACTTGAAAAACAAAAACATAAAACAAAAAATCATCTATAAGAGTAGAACTACTGGGGCGGAGCGATAGCCCAGCGGGTAGGGCGTTTGTCTTGCAGCGGCCGGCTCATGCCGGCCTGGGTTCGATCCCCGGCATCCCCATATGGTCCCCCGGCGCCGCCAGGAGTAATTCCTGAGTGCAGAGCCAGGAGTAGCCCCTGAGCATTGCCGGGTATGACCCAAAAAGAAAAAAAAAGAGTAGAACTACTTATATGAAAGACATGAGGGCCACCTCATGTAAGTATCTGAAACAAAGCCAGTGACCCTACATTAGACTGTTGTATTTTTTGAATGATTGTGCCCTGTGCTTGAAATAAAACTACTGTGTCAGGACTAAGTGCTACTAAGTGGTTGTGTTAGCAGTAGATGACAATGAGAATGCTAGACACAATTGGAATGTTTAAGTTGGCTGATTGCTAGCAAATACTGAGTATAACTCTGTGGAATATGTTGGGTATTCAAGCCTATATTCTTAGCTTAAAAAAACTAAATTTACATTAATTTCAAAATAATGAACTTCCGGTGCTGGAGAGATAGCGCGACCAACCCACTTCAACCCCTGGCATCCCAGATGAACCCCTGAGCACCACCAGTAGTAATTCATGAGTGCAGAGCCAAAAAAAAACCTTGAGCAATGAGTGTGGCCCAAACCCTTTCCCATCACCACCCATCCCCAAATAATGAACTTTCTATATTTTCAAATATCCCAAATCCTGAGTAAACTTGGCTTTAAATTACTTGGTGCCCAGTAACTATTTTTCAGTAGATCATCCGGAACAAAGAGTTGTTCATTGAACCCACTTTTCAGCATACAATTTTATGTTCTCTTTTCTTTTATTTCTACTTTGCATAAGTATAATTAAGAAATAGGAATTGGTTATGCTATATTTTTCTAAAACCTTTATGTGAGGAAAAATAGGTTTCGGATATGTACACACGAACAAGGAAAGATTTCTGATTAATTTTTTGACCACTTAATTTATATCTTATACTTAAGATGTAAATAAAACTCATAAATTTACATCTTATACTTAAGATGTAAATAACTCATAAAAAAGTTACAGTATAAATAAAATTAGGATTATTTTAAAGGGTCTATGTGAGAGAAGAATGTGTTAATGAAAAACTTTTAAACATATTCATAACATCTGCATGTCTTGAATGATAGCATCTCAATGGAAATGTACCCCAGTGAAGCGTGAAGTATGGGAATTCCCAGCCAGAGCTTGCAGTCTTGGGTCTCTTCTTTTTCTAGTGTTTTGTTTTTTCTTTTGCTTTTCAGCATAGCTTTTCTTTTAGTGGAGAGAAAAGGGATGAAAGAGTAAACTATCCTGTTGGGTCCTGTTAGTGCCTTTGTTGCATGCAGTCGTCACTGGGCACATTCAGAGTACTACTGATCTTCCTCGTTTCCCACCTTAGAGAAATTGTTTTCTGCTCAAACGGGAAAATTCATTACATTTGCATAGATGATCTAATGTAATGATTAATGAAACTGTCTACTCAGCTCACTATTCCAAACACTATTAGAACACTATTGATTCCTGCAAGTATAGGTGAGTGAGAGTTAATATCGGCAGCATCTGCAAGTTGTACTCCATACTCAGTCGTAAAGATGCTTGGCAGGACAGCTGTCCGTGTGACATGGAATGTTTGACCTGACCGGGAGAGAGTTTTGTGCTATACACATTTCCCTGGTGCAGTCAGTCTGTGTGGTATTAGCTAAGCAGGTAAGGAACTACTACAGCTAAATGTCTCTTACCTAACTTTTTCTTCAAGTACCTGTATTTTCCCCCCAAAGCATTTTGTTAGAGTAAGTTCAGGTTTATAGCAAAATAAGGCGGTGCAGAGATTTCCCACATAGTTTCTGCCATGTGTAGGTAACCCCCGCAAACCCTTCTTCTGTGGCAGTGCTCAGGGGCCGCTCCGGCATGACGCTTGGCCGCTCCTGTCAGTGCTGAGGTGTGTCAAACCTGGACTTCCACAGCTAAAGCACGTTCACTAGTCCCTTGAGCTCTTCCAGCCCACAATACCTTCTATTTTAATAGTGCCGTCATAGGAACAAAATGTATCGTTGAGTTTCAGAAAGATTTTGGACTGGAAGGGTGGTAAAAAAGAAGACGGGAAATTGGCCCACCAAAGACCAGATGAAATTCTGTGCCTTTCTTTCACTCACTACATTTTTTCTGGTCTGCTCTCTGCTCCTAAAGGGCTTGGAGAATGGTGCTTTTTCTTTTCCTCTTCAAGTATAACAAATAAGGTCTTTCTTCTCTCTGCTCTTTGTCTCTCTTTCTTTCCCATCCCATCCATACCCATTTCTGTGTATATTTCTGTAAACAGCCCTGTAATGTCATTATTTTTAGCAGAACAGCTTGAGATGGGTGAAAAAGCCTAGGTTCATGTGTTAGTTTTGAAAGCATATGTACTTGTAACAGAACAAATCGGACTGATGGTATTTTTTTGGTTCTGGTTCAAGTCAGCCTGGTTGCTTCATCTCTCTGAGAAGCAAGATGCCTCTCTTCAGAAAAAAGTGTTTGAGAGCCTGACTTGCACCTGTTGTCCCGTAGTTAACAAATGCTTGATACTGACTAGACTTCAGTAGTTGTGGTACATTATGTGAGTCCTCTATTTGAAGTATTGGTGATGAAACACTCTAATATGTTCTAACCTATTCGGTGCATTTAAATAATATTTCAAACTTTTGTATGCCTTAAGGGGAAAAGAGTTGCACATTAGTACCACATAAGCAGCATTAGCCCTGTGATGAACTCTGTGAAAGGGAAGGTGGGCGCTGCCGTGAGAACTCCATGAGAGCCTCTCTCGGGGTCCTGTGCCCTACCAAAGAGAAGCACAACTTGAGCTGAGGTGGAGGTCTCGGGAGGAGAGTAGAGTAGAGCACTTATAGGCACCACTGACAGAAGTTGCTAGGCGGGTGTGTGGGCCACTCTGGAAAGGCTGGTGCCAATGTGGCTGGCGGGCAGAGAGGTCATTAGGTGGTTAGCAGACTCCTCCCAGTGGTGCCGCAGCCCCCCACACACCACTCACCAGAATGACCTTAGCTTATTTCAGTGTCCTCACCAGGGTGTGTAATTAGTGCTGCCATCTGTAATTTTACTTGTAGATGAATATACTGCATCAGAAACAGTAGGGCCATTCGCTGCATGCGGAGGCTTGGATGGCTCTTCCGTAAAGCCGTTTCCGTGGGCCTCTTCATCTGATTGATTGCCTTACGGAGGGAATGAAGGGAGAGAAGAGCAAGCCATCAGTAATACCTAAGGGGGATGTCTCCTCTCATCTCTGTGCTCACTTTTTCTTTCAGTTTTCATTTTCTGCCAGAACCTGTACTAGAGACCTAAATCAAAGCCGATGTGTTGTAGGTTTTTCTAAACTAAGAGAGAAATTACTACAGAACATTTTACTTGGAGTTGTGAAAAAAAAAGCCTATATCAAATTAAATTATGACTCCATTTAAAGGTCTTTTAGGTCATTTAGCCTTTGCCCTTTCCTGACTAAGCAGTTGCGCGGAATATTTCCTGTCTACCCCTCTTGAGAAGAAAGACTGTTGTATTTGACCTGAAGTTGGAAGCATTTAGTTTGTTTTTCTCTGGACCTGTCCCATTCTCCCCTCTAGTGGTTGGGAGCCACTGGAAAACATGTGGGGATAACTTCATTATGGGAACGCTGTTTATGCAAACCAGAGTTCTTTATGGGCCCTTCTCTTTTTCTCTTGTTACTTGTTCTGTAAGTAGGTGTTAGACACTCCATTGTAAATATGTGGTTCTGGATCTGATAAATTTACTGTTTCTATGTTGCAGCTAACTTTGCCTTGGAAACATCAAGTTTGTCTGCCCTTGTTAGCATTTAGACTTAGTCTTCTAAGCTGTCATCTAGTGCATTGTCTCTTAGGCGCTAATCTGTTCACCATCTTGACTAGCCTGAAGAAGAATGGAAAACCTCTGTTTGAACTGATTGGCTGGCAAAGATATCTGATGCTGCCTGGCGTAACTCATTCCTTAACTCTGGATGTGACTGACACTCACATCAGGCTGTCCTCTGCGGAATATTAGCGGGGAGGGCCTGAAACATAAAAACTGAATCCTATCAAATTAGGGAGACAAATCTCCGTTAGGGAAAGGAAACAGAAAGATAGCCTGAGAATTGGAGGTGCAAGAGGACAGAACCTGTAACCAGGCTTTTCTTTGCTTTTCATGCTTCAGCCAGGCCCCCTGGCTCCCAGGGATCAATAATTTTCCAGTCTTTCTAGTTTTGTTACGAAAACTAGCTAACATTCGCAGGTCAATTATTATTTCATAGCCACCAACCTAGGGGCTTTGCATGGTTTCAGAAATTCTCAAACTTATTGAGCCTACTGTCCCCTTTTCAGAAAAAAATACTTGGGGCCTGCTGGAAATTACTATAATGGACCCGCCCTTCCAGATTGCGCCTGAGGCTACCACAGCCCTGTGGATCATGCTAGCTTCCACCAGGGGGTGGTCTCGCCCACCTTGGAGAACAGTGGTTTTTTCTCATCTCTTTTACTGCTGGTGGAAGCAAATGCTGTATAACTGCATTTAGACATTGTTATAGATTTAGATATTGTTACAGAACTTTAAGTTGTTTCGAGCCTTGACTATGGCCGTCGGTGGGAACATTGTTTATTATATGATAAATTTTTCTATTCCAAATTATATAATGTTTTATATATAATATAATATATAAATACATTGCATACTATATATATGTTATATTTATATATAATTTTTTTGTATAATTAAACCAGACTCCCTGGCTCTCTAAATGATTTTACTACCCACTAATAAGTGGTAGTACTACCCACTAATGACTGGAAGATTAATGAAAGCAGTAACAATGATATTTTGATGTCATCTGGAAGACCAGAGAAACCAAGACTGTACTAACTCTTAAGCTTACTCTACAAATACACTTCAAAACACTTCTTTAAAAATGTAAACAGCCTTATAGACATGGTCCAAAAGGAAATGTGGAAAAGCAAAATACTCTGAATGTTTGTGAGCATCTGTCACGTGCTAAACATCAGGGTAGGCTGAAGACACAGGTTTGAGTACAACTACGGAGCAGTTTTACTCTCTTAAAAAAAAGTTATCTTCTAGAATATATACTTTGCATGACTTGTTCAATTGGCATTTTTTACCTAGGGAAGATATTTTGAAGATTCATCTTAAATAATGGTGAGCCAAGAACTAAGCAAAACAAATGATCGTCTTACTAGAGGTGGATAAGAATCGTCTGTCCCTCAGTTTTTGTTTTGTTTTTTTCTAGTCCTATTTCTTGTGCTAGGAGGTCAGTGCAACCCTGGAACATACTTGGCAAGATTCCATGTCAGACTTGTAATGCAATATAATAATCTTTACGGCAGCATGTGTTTTAATAAAGAGTTTAATTTTTTCTCTTTAGGTGGTAAGTCAGTATTGCTTATTTCCTAACATAAATCTTTGCTGCTTCATCTAGGTGGTTGTTTCTTTCATTCTTGTCTGGCTTACTTCCTCCTCACTGTAACTCAGCCCTCATGGCAGGTTGTAATCAGGTGAATTTAGGAGGCAGCTACAATGTCTGCCATTTAAAACACAGTTTATTTCCTGCCTCCTTCCTATAGAGTGTGGAGATATTTCAGAGATGTGGAACATGTGCCTTGCGTGCATAAAGTCCGGCATTCAGTCGCTGGCATTCCGGGCACCTCTGAGCACTGCTGGGCATCGCCCTGGTGGCCCTGCCGGGCTATGCTCTGAATTCTCGGACAGAGAACATGCTGAACTGTTTATCGTTGGGGTGTCTTCAGGACACCGAGCACAAATTTTGCGCCATGAAGATACATAATTCCTTACAGATTCATAGTTATACCCTGAAACTTTACCTTTACTGAAATGCTTGGCATGTTGCTTGGCCTATTGTTAGGCTTACTGCCATGTTTTAGTACAGTGACTTTGCATAGTAAGGGTTTTAGCCCGTCTTACATTAACCACTTTTGTTTCCCAGAGTGGATTATATGGTGCATCTCAGCCTCTCATCTGTAAGATGAAAGATTGGAATGAGTATTTTCCAAGGGCCCATGGAGCTTTATGCTTTAGTTCAAGACTCTCTTTAGAAATTTCAGTCAAAGTCAAGGGCTCATTACAGATTCATCCTTAGCTGTGTTGAGGTAAGAAAACTTTTGCTATCAGGACTAATAGTCACTGAAGTTCATGTTCTGGTTTCTTTTCTATTTTGTTTAGGACTTAGGAACTTTCAGAATCAGGACTAAAAGCACGTGGGAGTTTTTTTGCTGAAATGTATTGGCCATCTTGGTTTCAATTGAATATTGTCCATAGGAGGAGGGCATTTATGCTCTGTTTAGGATCTGTCTGATACCACGGCACTGCTGATAGTTGTGGTTTACTCTTGTCAGCAGTAGGTTTCATATCATGGGAAAATCAAAACGCTTGGTAAAGTTTTACATCAGTACGGACTAAAGATTTCTGCCTTCTTGTTCAGAAAGAGAAACGTAGGGAAAGATTAGGAACTCAGCTTAATGGGTATCAAGATATCATGGGTGGGGAGGATGCAGTCCCCTTTACCAAACTCTGACCCACTTTAGGGTGCTTTCAGCATGTATTATTACAGTCTACTCATATTTGAAAAAGTTTATTTAAAAGCCTTTCTTGCTGTTGTTGTAATGCCTTCATTGTGTCATTGTTGCTGCTGTTACTGTTTTGTCAGTAGAGAACAATTACCAGGTTTACGTAGAGGAAGGAAATATAAGATGAACTTGTTTACATAGGAGCTGCTGCGTCTCTGCTGAAATCAGCTGTTTCCTCTCATGTTTTCCCCCCTATTTTTATTGAGATGCTGTGATTTACAATAATTTTTAATGATTGGCTTATGAGAGAGCAATTATGGTGCCCAGTTATTTTATGAATATAATCACTGTCACTGTCTTCCCGTTCATCATTGATTTGCTCAAGCGGCCCCAGTAACATCTCCATATGTCCTGTCTCATGCAAGTAGAGCCCAAGGGCACCTGCTTGCTCCAGGAACATAAAGAGCCTCAAACCATTCCATCAGGTCATGGGAATGAGGTCTATAATTGTTACTGGTATTTGGCATATCAATACGATGATTGCAAGTTAGTATTATTATGAATATAATACTAACTTGCAATCATTTCTGCAACACTGCACGAACCTTGAAATACATGAACCTGATTATTTTTCTGAGTGGTATGCAGTCTCTGTATTCTACAGAGCATAACTTGAATACCACCTTTTCTTCTTTCTCGAAATAGTCACAGTTCTTGTATACCCTTCCCTTCATGCTTTATGGCCCACATTTAGATGCAGTAAGAATGAAGTCCTTAGTTTACCATACTTTTTAAAATCCTACTAAATTTTAAGTTTTCCTGTAAGAGTATACTATAAGCTGATCACCTATTATTCTTCTTTAATGTTTTAAAAATTGTTTGCTCTGGTGCCGGAGATAGTTCAGTGGGTAGGGTGCTTGCCTTGCACGCAGCTAACTGCATTCAATCCCAAGCATCCCATATGGCCCTCCAAGCACCACCAAGAGTCATTCCAAGTGCAGAGCCAGGAGAAAGCCCTGAGCGTTGCTGATTGTGCCCCTCCTCCCTCCCCTGCCATGATTTGGCCTAACTTTTAGCTTATTAATCAATCATATTTGTTCTTTTAATTGTTGAGTGAATTTGCGAAAGGAACTGAAATCTATCCTTTCCCCAACAGAGTTAGTCACCTCATTTTGGTGGAGCCTTGGGTTTTCCTGAGCGACCAGACCTTGCTGATCAAGACAGACCAATTCCAGTTTGGATCAGAGCCCTGGGCGCAGCACTAACTCCTTTCAATCCTTTAGCTGGCCTCAGGATTGCAGGACCCTTTGGTGAGTGCTTATGTCAGTGTCCTAGGAGAGCAGAATGTTTATAGATTATCAGCAAAGTATTTACTGAGTACTGCTTTTAGTCAAAATCATAAAAATGTATACAGAGAACAAGGAGCTTTACTTTTTCTCCTCTTCGTCTAAATAGTATCCGTCCACACACAAATATGAATGAAATCTGGCTTTGGCCTTAAGAGGAGTTTCTATACTATAGGGTTCTGAAATAAAACAGATTTTTGCCTATTATACAAATATCTATTATGGAAGAAGTAGGAAAGGGATTAGGAGACAGTGAAGGGAGGAGGAAGGATGCCTGGGAGGACCCGTAAGGCCGTGTTCTCAGTCTCCCGTTACTGCTTGTATGTGGGTGATGGAAAATACCAACTGCCTCATAAAAAACTTGCTGGAGCTGTTTCATTCCTTCAGAGATAGGAAGGAAAGGTCAGTAAAATAGTGAGACCTTGATAGAATAAAGAGTAGCGACATTAGAAAGGGAAACTAGCCAGACCTTGTGAGCCCAGAAAGGAGAAACAGTGACCAGATAGGCTTCTATAGGCTCTTCCCTTGGGATGGGGGCGAAGAGGGGTGAGGTGACTTGTCCTTGCTGTTCATCTCAGGAGTAGGCCTTTGGGTGCCTTAGCAGGGAGCACTGCTAGTATTGTAAACATAAACTCCTACAGAAATATTTCTACGTCACATGTCATGAAGTTGCATAATGTGGTGTAATTGTAGAAGAAATACAGTTACAAGTTAATTTTTTTTGGTCTGATCTGCTTTATTCACCTGCCACATTTACTAGAATTAATTTTCCTACCAAAATAAGTCTTAGAAAACTAAACTATATATTATCTCCTAAAAGTACATTTGTAAAGTCTATCTGAACAATACTCTTTTTCACTTTAGTTTTAGGGAGCTTAAAGTGAGTAGCTTCTAGGGTATCTGCTTCTGTACACCTAAAATATGATTGATTGCATACATGTATGTGTGTGTATAACACTCATTATATTAACAAACACTAAAACGCTGTTAGTATATAAGTTTATTGTGGTTTAAAGTACATTGTAATTTAAAACATTTATTTCCTCTTAAATAGGTTTAAGTCTAGTACAACGTTTAAGGCCTGATTTTAAACGGAAGTATTCTTCAATGTTTGAAGATGATACTGTGACAGAATATATTTATCACTGTAATGTACAGACTCCAAGGTAAGAGTTAAAATTCTAAATTTACTTTGACTTTACTGTAGACTTTTCTCTTTTTAATGTGAGTAGTCTCAGTTTTTATCAGTAGTTAAGTGACTGTAACACTTTCTAATGTATTCCTTTGTTCATGGAGTATCTACTGTATCACAGCGTAAACAAATTGTATTCGACTCTGACATGAGTTTAAAATGTCAGACACTGGGGCTGGAGAAATAGTCCAGTGGGTAGGGGTTTTGATTTGCACGCAGCCAACCCGGGTTCAATCCCAGCATCCCAAGTACTGCCAGGAGTAATTTCTGAGTGCAGAGTCAGTAACCCCAAGCATTGTCGGGTATAACCCAAAAAAGAAAAAATAAATAGAATGAAATAAAATGTCAGACTTGCTTTCTTCTCTTAAAGTTCTAGTGGATAAGTTGAAGAAGTGTTGATTTTATTGGTCCTCTCTAGGAGGTGGTCAAGAGCTGAGAGGCAACTTCAAATTAAATAGCACTCCCAAGCTGAGTATGAGTATTAGAGAGAGAGAGAGAGAGAGAGAGAGAGAGAGAGAGAGAGAGAGAGAGAGAGAGAGAGAGAGAGAGAGAGGGAGTGTGCTGGAATAAACAAAATAAATGGTTTCCTTCACCATAGATCTTAGACTCTTTCATTGTGCTAAAGGGTACTAAACTTCCCAAGTATTTGGTAGATGCTGTGCAACAGTTTTCAAGTTTATTTGATAATTGCATCCCTCTTTAATGGAGTGGCTCATAATAACTGAAGAGTATGAGAAACACTACGGTGGAGAGAGGATTGGTTAGAAGGAAAGAGGAATTTTGTATATGTTTTGACAGTGAATAAAGGAGACTGAATGTAGTAGTCAAAGGGAGCCTGAAGGCCAAACAAAGATGTTTCTTAATTATGAAAAGATGGGACTTATGGGTATCTGGATTTGGGTGTAAGGCATCATGTGAGAAAACAACCCCTGAGAAAGGGGCAAGGAGGACTTAAGAGGATCTGAAAGATGATACTCTATAGGGTTGTTAGGGAGTAGATAAAAAAGACAGTGAAGGTGAAGATTTGAAGTTTCATGTTTGTACCGGAATTGTTGGGGTGTTGAAGGACTTGTATCACTTCACTTGTCTTCCCATTGTTCATCGATTTGCTCGAGTGGGCGCCAGTAACATCCATTCGTTGGGAATGAGGTCCATTATTATTACTGTTTTTGTCATATTGAATACACCACAGGTAGCCTGCCAGGCTCTGCCGTGGCTCTTGAGGGACCCTTGTTAGAAATGTAATTCTTAAAACTAGTTTCTAAGACTCTGATTCAGTAGTTTTGGGACTACATCTTCATCAAATTCTAGGTGGGCTATGAACTTCTCTGTATGTAGATTCAGTACATAGACTTCTTTCTGTCTGTAGGTTCAATACCTAATCTTTTCTGGATTGAAATTTGGATGAAAGGCTGGATATAGAAAGAGCCTTATGGCAGAAACACTTAGGGCAGAGAATATGTGCACCTATTTTGTTAAAAAAGATCATGGAGACTCTTGAGGTGAGCTGTAAGCACAGTCTTCTTTTTAAGAAAGAAGGTAGAGGGGCCAGAGCAATAGTATGGCAGATAGGGCATTTGCCTTGCATGGGGCTGACCCAGGTTTGATCTCCGGCATCCCATATGGTCCCCTGAGCCTGCCAGGGTCATTCCTGGATGCAAAGTTAGGATTAATCTTTGACATCATCGCCAACATCTCCTTGGCGGGAGAGACTGAAAGATGGACCGGTAGATCCCTAGTAGCCTTTCAGCCAGCTTCTACCTCATAAGGCAGCACATTCTCACTCATCCCATGACATTAACATTAGTGGTTAATTTTTTTAAGTTTTTAAGCCATATGAGCATTCATACGGCTCAAAAAAAAAAAAAAGCATGGTAGAGCTTTTTCTCTCTGCAGAAAGAGGGAGGTTGGTTGGAGAGGTTTGGTATCTTAAAAGATTGACGCCTTGTGATGCTCTTGAGTAAACAGGTTTGCTGAATTAGGTCCACACACTTCATTGACTAGATCCAACAATTTTTTGTCATCTGTCCCAGACACATCATCCATTTTCCTGCCTCATCTTAACTTTTTTATTCTTCACTTACTGAGATTTCATAATTGCATATGCCCACGTAGCCCTAGTTTACTGCCTTTCTTGTTGTGAAACGAATTATTCAAAAAAAAGGCAATTCAAAAGTATTTCTAGTACCACAAGGAAAGCAGAAATGGCAGCAAATGGATGTGTACCGGGAGTGAACAAAATGTTCTATGTTCTGTTATGTGGTGGACAGCTGTTGAGGCCACAAAGCACAGAAGCTCAGGAGACAAAATTGAGTATTCTCATGGGTTCTAGAGAAAGGGATACTAATGCCATGGAGGGTCACAAGGTCACAGGAAAAAGCTACAGATTGGACCAGGTGTCAGAGGACAAGAGTGAAGAAGAGAACATCTGGCCAGAACTTAATTTTTTTTATCGTACCTATTATGTTTATTTGAAATTATATACATAATTTTTTACAGTAACTTTCTAAATTTAATATTTTGTTATACCACCATGAGATATACAGTTACAAAGATGGTCATGTTTGGTTTGCAGTCATACAGTATTCCAGCACCCATCCCTCCACCAGTGCCTGTTTCCCAGCACCAATGTCCCCAATTCTGTCCCCCCCCCCCAGTCTGCCTCTATGGCAGGCACTTTTCCTTTTCCTTCTCTCTCTCTCTCTCTCTCTCTCTCTCTCTCTTACACATAGTGGATTTCAATACTTACATTTAGAGACTATCGTGTCTATCTTTTTGTCTGTATTCAATGATCAGTTCTAGGCTGATATCACTTTCAACGATTATTAGCACACTGTTTCTTTCTCTGTCTTACCTAACCTCTGACTCCCATATGTTTGTGGTAGATTCCACCTGTTGACAAGACCTCCTGATCTATGTTTTGCCTGACCTTGGATATTGGTATTGGTATCATTATATGTGTGTATGTGTGTGTGTTTATATATAATGATACCAATATCCAAGGTCAGGATATTGACCTTGGATATTAGTATCATATATATATATATATATATATCTCAACATGATCCTCTCCACGTCCTTCCATTTATAGGCAAATTTCATAACTTCATTTTTCTTAACAGCTGCATAGTATTCCATTGTGTAGATGTACAAAGTTTCTTTATCCAATCATCAGTTCTTGGGTACTCTGGTTGTTTCCAGATTCTGGCTATTGTGACTAGTGCTGCTATGAAAATAAAAGTGCAGATGGTGTTTCCACTGTGTGTTTTTGGCTTCCCAGGGTGTATCCCCAGGAGTGGTATGGCTGGGTCAAATGGGAGTTCAATTTCTAGTTTTTGGAGGAATGTCCATATAATTTTCCATAAAGGCTATACCAGTCGACATTCCCACCAACAGTGGATGAGAGTCCCTTTCTCCCCACATCGCGTCAGCACCGGTTGTTCTTGCTCTTTTGGATATGTCTGGCCAGAACTTTTATTGGACTGTATGGTAAAGGCATTGCAGGGCAGGCTGAGAAGTCTAAGATGAGCTAGTTGAATAGTTTTGGTAAATTCTCAAGATATAGGAGTGGTCTCTAGTTACCTGTTTCTTATCCTGGGATGGTTAAGGCAGAGGAATATTGCTTCCTGGGGTGTGTGGGTGGACTAAACAGAAGAGACATCACTCTGGATGGGCTTGTTTGCATTTCAAAGGTATGTTCCTCAATGTGCTAACAATTGTCGAGGGGCACTAATGCCAACCTAGAACTGAGCATTAAATAGAGGCAAAAAGATACACATGACAACCCTTTAATGTATGTTCTGTAATCCATAGTCTGGAGGGGAAGGAAAAGAGAAAGAGAGAAATGGGAAAGAAATAAAGAACCTGCCATGGAGGAGTGCTGGGGAGGTGGGAGGGGAGCTGGGGACATTGGTGGTGGGAGATGGGCACTGGTGGCGGGATGGGGTGCTGCAACACTGTATGACCAAAACCCAAATATGAACTTTTTAATTGTATATCTTTGTAATTGTAAAAATAAAAAAAAATTTTTAAAAAAGGTATGTTCCTGCATGCCTTTGCTATCTCGCTCTCTAGGAACTGTTTCTAAGAAATTCCTTTTCTCCTTGCCAAAATGGTTTTTGGACTACACCTGGCAGTGCTCAGGGATTACTCCTGATGCTGCTTGCAGGGATCACTCCTGACAGTGCTTGGGAGACTTCTTTGTGGGTGCCAGGCATCAAACCTGGGTCAACTGCGTGCAAGGCAAACACCTTCCTACTGTACTACATCACCCCAGCCCCAAATTGGTTCTTTAAGATGCCTAACATCATAATATGCTTAAAAAATTTTTAAAAAATTTTAAACACCAAAAAATTAATGTAATTTCTTCTTGTTATTGTTTTGGTTTTGCATCATTGGTAAAAGCCAGTGCCATTAACCCATGAAATGCTGTTGTCTACATCTGAAATAATATAGAGTGAAAAACATGTTAGCTATCATCACAAGAAATTTAGTGATTTAATGAGAAGGGAGTTATTTGGGTTGTGTGTTCTGATTTAGAAGATAACTTTTTTGTAATGAACTGGGGTTTAGAGCAGCCTTGTTCATTTGACAAGTGTGTCTCTTTTGTGCGGTTTGTTCTTTTCGCTTTGTAGCAAATAATTTTCTAGTTAGGCTGAGATTTCCTTAAATGGGGGAAAGTTAAATTATGGGTCTACATGATAAAGGTGGAAAGTAATGCATTTTCCTCCCCAGGACTCAAATATGTGATTTTCCCTTTTCTTTAAGTGGTGAGACAGCATTCAAAAAACATGACTATTCCCTATGGATGGGCAAAAGACCAATGCTCCAGAGAATTGGTAAAATGCACCCTGACATTCCGGTTTCGGTCATCTATGGTGCCCGGTCCTGCATAGATGGTAACTCTGGCACCAGCATCCAGTCCCTGAGACCACATTCATACGTAAAGACCATAGTAAGTGTGGCGTAGCTGTGCTTTCGAGTCATAGTTTAAGTGTGTTGTATTATCTTCGTCTTCAGAGAGGTCTCAGGTCATTCTTGTGCATTCCCATCTGTAGTCTCAGAGGTCTGAGGGAGGGTTCTGAGGCACACACTTTCACGGGCAGGCAGTGAATCTCCTTTTTCAGATACCCTGCCTGCCCCTCCCACCACAACATCTCCTTGGTGGGAGAGACTGAAAAGATGGACAGGTAGGTCTCTCGTAGCCTTTGGGCCAACTTCTACCTGAGAAGGCAGCACTTTCTCACTCATCCCATGGCACTAACATTAGAGGTTAAATTTTTTAAAGTTTTTTTCACATTAAAATGTATTTTGTTTATTTTTGTTTATACCTCCCCAGCTGTCTGGGATGTCCCAGGGACCAGCCCAGCCATATGGTGTAGACCTGGCAGTTCAGTGCCAAAGGTGAACAGTGGACTGCTGCTGTTCCAGGTCACCAGGACTATGCCCAATGGTTCCATTGGTCTTGCTGCATGAGGCAAGAGCGTGGGATGTAGTGCCAGGGATCAAAAATTGGAACCTAGATGGGACCGGCACAGTAGTACAGAGGGTAGGGCGTTTGCCTTGCCCGCGCCAACCCGGGTTTGATTCCTGGCATCCCATATGTCCCGGGCGCTGCCAGGAGTAATTCCTGAGTGCACAACCAGGAGTAACCCCTGAGCATCGCTGGGTGTAACCCAAAAAAAAAAAAAAAAAATTAGGACCTAGAGCAAACCTTGCATCTTTCAGCAATTTGAGCTCTTTCCTGAACTCTGCATCATGAAGTTTTAATAAGGTTCACTTGCATGTATAAGACCTAGATTCAGTTCAACCTTTATCTCACACACACACACACACACACACACACACGTATGATTCAATTTTCAGTAGATTTCTGTTTATGTTTAGATCTTTTATTTAATGAAAATCTATAATAGTTACTGAAGACCAGTGTTATGTATTCTTTCATGTTTTACTTAATGATAGCTATTCTGATTTTCATTGTTAAGTGTCTTTATTTATGTCATTGTGTCATATTGAAAGCAGTTCACCAGTCATCTGACTGCTTTTCCTTTCCGCCAGGCGATTCTTGGTGCAGGGCATTATGTCTATGCAGATCAGCCAGAAGACTTTAACCAGAAAGTAAAGGAGATCTGTGACACTGTGGACTGAGCACGTCGAAGATGATGTGGGGAACCTGCTGACTGCCGCGGTCCTCAGCAGCCACACACAGCCACAGCGAAGAGCATGGAACACGATGGAAGAAACAGGCCATCTTCTTGACTGTTGTTTGCACATGTTTTCTTTATGAAGTCGCTTGCACTTTTAAACCAGTTAGTGCCTTCTGGAGAAATGGTTTTCCTTTCTCCTGTACAAAATCAAAATATACAATAGTCTCCAAATCTAATAGCTTTAATAAAAGGTTGTTTGTCCTTCTGCTATCTTGAAAACTGTAATTTTTCAATTGAAATTTTTTCATCTCTCACTTTGCTATGTCAGGTACTTTTTATACTGCCAATTTTTAATGATTTCTGTTTTTTTTATATAATGTAAAGGTGCACTTTATTTTCTTCATCTATATATACCATTAATAACTGGTATAGTTAATCAAAACTCAGTGTTATATGTAAAAATTTCTCATTTTTTGAATATTTCACTTCATTTTTTGAATGGAGTGATTACATTTTGGTGAAAAAAGTAGGAGCTGATCACTAGCAATACTTTCCTGATTTTCTCATGTTCTCTGTTTAAGGCTGCAAAGCCATATTTAACATTTTAAATGTGATTCATCCTGACATACCAGCAACAACATAGCTCTTTAAAAATCTACAGTGTATGGTAGAATTCTGCATTTTCAGGGACACATGACTTGAATATTTAAATGATTCAAGTACTGAAAAGCCTTAACTAAAAGTCTGTCCTTCTCTCCCCTTCCCCAACCTCATTAATACTCTTATTAACCATGAGCCAGGCAGGATGCAGCAAAGATGCAAATTCCCCCGAGGGATACAGAGACTGCTGCCTCCCAGGAGGCCGACTCCTGTATCTTCCTCACTGCCTAGCTTGCAGATGAGTGCTAAATCTGGGCTACATCTGTGCCACTCAAATACAAAAGTAGGGGGTGCTTTTATATCCCTCGGCACTGGGAATAAACAAGCTTTTGAAGTTATTGTTTTCTTTTAAAAAGGTTTGTGTTGATTTAATAAATTATATACTTGAAGCTATATTACATTTCTGTAAGGTTGATTGAACTATGTAAAATGACTACTATAAAATGTGGCACTTTCTTGCTTTTGTAAAATGCGGGAAACTTTCTTAAACCTGTGGAAAAGTTCCATGAGACTACTGGCTCCAGGACAAAGGCCCTTTACAAGAGAAAATTGAATAGGATGATCATTATCACCAGAAGGCATCTTTGCCTTAAGTTTTACTAACGTTGCTTGCCTAAGAGAAACATGTTTATGTAAATAAGAACCATGAACTAGAACAAATAGCGGTTTAGTGGTCTTGATTTTTAAAGTGGTTAATTAGGAAATTTGTAGAAATTATGAATTGTAAAGTGTATTACTATTGATTAGCTTCCAGAAAGACTGAATGTTCTGTTTTCAGCATTATCTCTACTGGAAGAATAAGAAGGATGTGTGGAAATAGAATAAAAACCTTTCCAATGAACTCTCTTGTTAGGTTAACTCAGTAATTATGAGAAAGTAATATGAGATTTGTCAGTTGCCAGATTTTCTAGCCTACAAACAAAAGTACTCTTGATTTTTACAGTAGGTAATGTCTTGGCCAAATTCAAACTTATAATTGGGAAGGTAATTAGGGTAATATGTATTTATTTAACCTATTCTCCAGTCCTTTTTTTTTTTTTCCTTTGGGTCACACCCAGTGATGCTCAGGAGTTACTCCTGGCTCTGCACTCAGGAATTACTCCTGGCGGTGCTCGGAGGACCATATGGGATGCTGGGGATGAAACCCGAGTCTGCCACGTGCAAGGCAAACGCCCTACCCACTGTGCTATCACCCGGCCCCTTCTCCAGTCCTTCTTAATTATCCTTTGCTAGCTGAGCAAGTTTTTACTTGCATAGGAGGGTTTCTGCCCAGGGAACTTGGTCCCAGCTCGTAGGGATATTATATCTTCTCCAGTGAAAGATGAGGTTCTGGTCAGAAATGCACTCAACGGGACAGGAAAAAAGATGGATGTGTCAAGTGGAGCTTTGTTTTCTATGAGTGACTTTGCTTTATTTGAAAAATATGCTACTTGTTTTAAAAAAGTGAGCTTTTACCTTGGGGTATAGAGCCAGCAGAAAGCTCAAAATCCTTGAATTCCTGAAAATCCCATGGATGCTGAGTTCTTAAAAATAAAGTCTGTTACAGCACTTGATCTTTGCTAAATTGTATATAGTGAATTTGAACTTTGTTTTAAGGATAAATTTTACTGTGATAATCACAAGATAGTTACTATATATTTTTTGGCATCCCTAATATGGCCGGTCTTTTATACTATTTCAGACTGTGAATCCAGTCAGTTTCACTCTGAGATTGTTGGCATTTCAGAGAGGTTGCTTTGTGGTATTGTTACCTCCCTATGTGGTCTGACCTGTGTCTGTGCTTAATAAGTTTTCTTCTATAACTAATTTTAAAAAATAAGCCTGTCTGTTTTTGAATTATTATGAAGCAAGCATTTTTGCAATACATCTGTGTGTATGTTTTTATTTAAAGGGCATAATATATCCTAATAAAACAAGTTTTTTTTTCTCATAAAGGTATGAGAAAGAATGAACTGTAATAGCCAGAACCCTAGACAGTAGAGTGGAAAGGAGATATAGCCCTACCAGATAGGTAACATACTACGCACAATATAGGAAAAGCTCAGAAATTTAGTATATGGTAATGGAAGTATCTTGTTGGGGGGGAAAAGATCTTTTAAAATAGTTTGGAGACAAAATCGTTAACCATAGTAAAAAAATTAAGCTGAATTTGTTGTTCACCTTATATTACAAAGGGAAATATCCAAATGAGTCTGAGACCTAATTGCAAAAATGAAAACTACTACATAACTAGAAGAACAGATAGGTGAATGTCTTGATAATCTGTTTCAACATTTTTATGACTGAAAGTTCAGAAACACAATAAAAGGAAAAGTTTCCTGAAAAAATGTTTACCTGGAAATTATTTTTTTCTTGATAATGAAGACCTAAATAAACCCTAGAACTGAGTGGAAAATGTAGTATTTATCGGAAAGTAGTATATAACCCTAATTTGTGAAAAATTTCTGAACTTTGAGCATAACCTCAAAGATGAACAGTTTCTAGAAAATAAAATGCAAGAAGTAACAAACATAAGGATATGTTTAGTAAGAGAAAAAACAAATTAAAGCTACCAGACACCACTTCTTACCCGTCGGATTGGGAAAAAGCTGACTTCCACAGTACACTCCATTAGTGAAACAGTAGAGAAACAGGGCTCCTGAAATTTACAAATTACTGTGAATATTAATAGCTAGTCAAGTGAAATAGGACTTTATGCTTTAACCTGACAGTCTTTATTTCTAAGAATCTGAGATGCACTGACAAGATGATGAAATGGTGTGTGCACGGAGATCTTTGTAGCACAGTTCATAAGGGATAGTATATATTTATAAGAGATAAGGACTTACCCAAATCTCCATGGACAGGGGGCTGATGGAAGAAACTCACATCCACCCAGTGGAATTCCACACAGCTGTGAAAAGGAGTGAGGGCAGTTCCTCTAAGCTGTTCTGCCGTAATGTCCAGAGTAGAAGAGACCAAGTGGAGACTAGGATGTAGAGCGTGTTAGAGAGCGGGACAAAAGACAAAGGTATATTGTCTCTTTTTTAAAGTGCAGTTTAAGGGATAGTTATTTCAAAAAGCTGGTAAATCAGTGATTTTGGTGGTATGGTCGTGAGCGGACAGAGAAGGCACATACATCTGTATTGGCTTTTTATCCTTGATTTATTCTGGGTCTCTCAATGTTTTCTATATTTTTTATAGCAACTCTTCAAACTAAAATTTAACTTTAAATTCCTTCAAGTGACTTTAAAGCCCAGCATTTTTCAGTTCTAATCTCATATGATGTAGTCTAGAGACTTTAAAAAATATTAAATTGCTTACTGTATTTTAATTTTTAGATTTGATATTGGTGTTGTCATTTTGAAAATGTGTCTTTTATGTATATGACAAAATATACTTATGTCACTGGAATTGAGAGGATTTTCACAAGAGAAAAAGAGATACAAGAATAAAATCAAGTGAAAAAAAAATCCTGTCAAGTGTATATTTTAATTAGAAATACCAGCAAAATGCTGTTTTACTTTTCTGATTATGAAAAATACATGTCTTATAGCTTGTTCCACTGAAAATGCCTAGGAAGCCATCATAACCCAGAAGTAGGACCCATCCAGGCACTCTGCTAGGGACTGACCCAAGCAAGGAACAGGGTGGGGTTGGAGTGATAGTATAGCAGGTTGGGCATTTGCCTTGCACACAGCTGACTCTGGTTCAATCCCCAGCATCCCATATGGTCCCCCGAGCACCGCCAGAAGCAATTCCTGAGTGCAGAGCCAGGAGTCCCTGAGCATTCTGGGGTGTGACCCAAAAAGCAAAACAAAAAGTTTTTTCAAAGGAAATGAAAGAAAGGAGCAGGGGGCTGGAGGCGATAGCCCAGCGGGTAGGGCGTTGCCTTGCTTTGCCTGTGCCGGCCCGGGTTCGATCCCGGCGTCCCATATGGTCCCCTGAGCACCGCCTGGAGTAATTCCTGAGTGCAGAGCCAGGAGTAACCCCTGAGCATTGCCGGGTGTGACCCAAAAAAGAAAAAAAATAAATAAATAAAAATAAAAAATAATAAAATAAAATAAAAGAAAGGAGCAGGGTAATGAGAAAAGAAGTCTGGAACATCTTGCATCTGAAAGCAGAGCAAGATCATGGCAGAAGGACCCAGGAACCTACTTGAAGGGGTGCCCACTGGCAAAGAGAGAGAGATGAGCATCAAGAGAGTCGCGGCTGGGGTCCAAAGAGCCGAGCAGCCCTGAGTGCTCAGGTCTCCCGAGCATGTCCCCGTGTGGCCCTCGGGACATCCAGCAGTGCCGGGCCCCAGCAGAATCACACTGCCAAGGCCTGAGCATCAAACTGGCCAGTGTGCAGCTTGCTGCCAGAGAGGCCTCTGGGTCCTCTGTGTTGACTGAAGAGTCTCTTCCCAAACCTCAACCTTCCAAAATGAATAGTGAATTGAAACATGAATTGTGTAAACATTATGAAGTCACACTGATGGCTAAAAAAATGTTATTCACCTTTGGAGGTTACTGGGGCATTAGCTCATTTTGAAAATTGCAAAGTTGCCAGTGGAGGAGGGGCAGTACCAAGTGGTTTAAAAAATTTTTTTTTGGCTAGGAAAATGAAATGTGATTTTTTTTTGTTATAGTCCTGTATTATGGAAAGCTATTCACTTCAGAATCACTGCTAGATTAAGTAAGGCTTTAAAAAATCACCTCTGGTGAATTTGTCTCCTCCAGTGAATTAATGGATCGTATTGTGAAAACAACATAATGAGGAACATAGAGGACAACATGTAGCTCAAGAGGGTGAGAAACGCCACAGGACAAATAATCCGGTTCCAGCAATGGACAGTCTTAAAATGAAGCTGACCATGGCAATACAAAAAAAAAAAAAAAGATGGATTGTCTGTTCCATATTAATAAATAATTTTTTAAATAAAAGAATAGTAATTCAGATAAGGCCTTATGCGGCCAAATCAGGTGGTTGGAATTATACCTTGACTGGGATTTATCTGAAAATATAGGAAATTGAACCCTAAATAGATTAAGATGAATGAGGGGCTGGAGGTACAGTGGGTAGGCCATTGGCCTTGCATGCGGCCAACCTGGGTTCAGTTCTCAGCATCTCTTATGGTCCCCCAAGCTGGACAGGAAGTTGTGGCAAATTTATAGGGACTTTTGTTACTCTATTTCCTCTACTTTGATGTGTTTTAAAATTAACATGTGAGAAATTTAAAGAATAAAAGGGAGATGTTGGGCATTACCAGTATATACAAATTTTTATTTATAAGTAGTAAAGTAACAAGCAGGTAATAACTAGAGAAAACAGTTTGAGCATTATGAACCCAGCAGGGAGGGGGAACAGTCGGTGTCAGTGGGAATGGGTGGGGGTGACATTAACAAGGCAAATAGAAACTCACACAACTATTTGTGTGATGGCAAATACATACAGCCCCTTTGACAATTTACAGTATGGTAAAATTAAGAGTTTTCCACAGCATTTGACCCCAAAGTCCTGTCTCTCATACTTGTTTCCACAAATACAGCTTCACCCAGGTGCAAGGGCATCTCCAAGATGTTCATCACAACAATGTAATATTAAAAGCCTAGGACCCATATATGAGACATTTTTGTGCACACATACACTAGAATATTATGCTCCCTTAAATATGATGTTAATACTAATACATCATACACTAGAATATTATGGTTCCTTAAATATGATGTCTATACTAATACATCAAAACATCATGTAAAACTAAAACTGACATATCCAGTAGTTAAACTGGGAAAAATGAGATAAATTCACAAATAACTATCAAAATGTAGAGAGCATTTTTAGCACAAAAAAAGAAATTTACAATAGCAATACCTATCCATATATACACAAGTACCTCCAGAATAGTGTGTATTTATGATTTTATACTTGACATGTTCATATAGACATTCAGGAGAGGGTAAAAATAGGAGTTTGTTAACAGTTAGCTTTGGGTAGGGACAATTTTCTCATGTATGAGTTTCTAAATGTTGACTCCCTGTGTATTAGCTCATCTTTTAAGTAGAAAAGAAGTAGATAAGCATGTCAGTACAGAACAGGTAAGAGGCTCTCTAATCTGTGTGACCGTGAGACCCGGATCAGGGCAGAGGGCAGGTGTGTGTCATACGGTGACTGCAAGTCTAAGATGCAGTTGAGGAGACTTGAACTCTTAAGTTGTTACTAGACTATTGTAGACATGGTCCCAGCGTGGCACCACCCCGCGCTTGTTCACTTATGCTTCAGCTTGCTAAAAGGGGCACCTGAATTAGTGTGTTTCTTTCTATCTACTAAGCTCAACCTGTTAGTCTCCATTACTAATGCACCACCATTCTCTCCTCTTTTCTCTAAAATCTTACCTCGGGAAAAAGTTTTTTAAGTTAGGATTGGTTAGAATTTGTCAATTGTCTAGGAGTAGTTTAGTCTCTAGGGTAACTTAGTTTATCATCCATATTTAAAACACATGTTGGGAGCCACCACAGCCAACAGCTGGAAGAGAGCCAACACCACAGCCAACTCCAGACCCACAGCTGTGCTGGCGCATGGCCATTCTGCAGCTGCACGACAATCTTAAACAATAATGGAAGTTGGGACCAGGTCCTTCCCAGGATCTTTCACATTTATACACTGAAATGATCATTCTAGTTGCAACAAACTGGGGACGTTGATGGGGAAAGGGGAATTATAATGTCACACTAGAACTCACTATTGAATATACACATAGAGACATCATAAACCGTAAATATCTGTAGGGCAAGCCACAAAGTGTAATAGAAGAGAGAGAGAGAAATACAGAGACAGATAGAGAAAGAAAATGTGCTTGTAATAGGGGCAGGCTGGGGTTGGGTGGGGGAGTGTTTGGAGTTGGTGGTGAGAAAGGGGTACTGGTGGAGGGATGGTTGCTGGAACGCTATGATAGAGACCCAGTTCTGAACATCCTTGTAATTGTATATCTCACAGTGGTATAATAAAAATTAAGGGGAAAAATAAAATGCATGTTGGGTTGTTTTCTAAATGACAGAGTCTTACTCCACCATACATTTTAACCCTTACAGTATTTTTATGTGTATGAACTTAGACCTTGACAGGTTTGCTTAAAGTACCCATTCATTGAAATAGTCGGATAATCCATTCCTAATTTTTCTTTAGTAAACATTACTTTCCTTTTGAGAGACAGTCCCCGCCCAGACTCTGAGGTCTGAATCTGCTTTTGCTAACAGGTAGGAAGAGCGGAAGTGACTTGGCGTGATTCCTCCTTGGTAAAATCAGACACGTTCATGACAGTGACCAAGGTGGGGACATGATTATGTTGCAGACGCAAGTATGTCTGTGCTCATTGTGAGCTTGGGCCCAGCTTTCAATTGGAATGTTTCTATAATTGGAAATGACAGCAGTGGAAACAAATGTTGGTACCAAAATGGCCAGCTAGGAGTGGATGACATTTTGCCTTCTAATGCCTATCACCTTGCTTTACTTCCGCTGGTTTGTGGAAATCCAGGTCAGTGTCATGTTATATGTTTAAGACTTGAACTACTTCTGGTGCTGGGGGTGGGAGACTGAGGAGCTAAGGATACGGAGTCAGAGATGGCTGAGGAGGAAGGCCTGGTGGTGTAGCCTGCAGGAGACCTCTGTGGGATGCTCTTCCCCTCGGGCCCTTTACGTAGCCAAGTTCCCAGTGAAGATCTTGAGGGAAGCATGTGTGTGTCATCTCAGCACTTAAGACAGGCAGCAGAGACACCCTCCATGGCAAAAGACAGGCCGTGGGCCTCCGGGCTGCTGCAGGCTGCTTCTGAGCATGAGATGCGCGCTCCGGCCAGCTCAGATCAGAGGGTCTCACCCGCAGTGCAGAGTCGCCAAGGCTGCTTTAAAAATGCAGAGTGGAGACAAGACCTCTGGGAGATTCTGACGGAGCAGGTGTATGGGTTGGGACCCAGGCATCTAGACTGGGGATGCGGGTGATTTGGGGGCTACACTCTGAGTTTCTCAGGTGACCACGCCAGTGCTGGTGCTCTCTGGGCATCCTGCGTGCAAAGCACACACTCGCCCTTTGAGCTCACTCCTGACCCAAGGCTTCTGTACTTTTAGCAGACACCCCCAGCCCAATCCATTTAGCATAGGAGTGTTGGCTTTTTGTTTATCAGTGTTAGTTTGGTTGGACTCAGAAATTACAAATGTCTGTAATGACAGCTGAAACTCCAGTCCCATCCTTAGCTGCAGTCTGACCCATATAAAATAGCCAGAAATTCGGGCTTCAGTGTTACGTAGTCTTCAGACTCCCTCTCTGGCTCTCCCTGCTAGGGTTCTGCTGGGCCCTTGCTGGGGCGGTGCTTGTCCTGAATTTCGCTCTCAGCAGGTTTTCTAGGTAGTCTGTCCCCTCCCTACATCATGGCCCACAGTACAGGGCCTTCCCTGCAGACCAAGAGCTCCGGAAGCTATTCTCTGTCCCGAATGTCTGGTGCCGTCAAGAATCTGACTTTTTGTTTTCCTCTGGTGCCTGATGACTGTCGGTTGTCTTTTCTTGGCATTGCCCAGCTTATGGTTGCTATCTGGCAGAAGGAACTTCCTTAGCTGTCCTGGAAGTGGAATTCCTGGAACAGACTTACAGATCATTGTTGGCTGGTGTTCTTTTCTCTCAGGCCTCACACTTGACTCGGTAGAGGCTGGTCTTGCTGGCAAACACACTTGTCTCGTTTTTGTTCTTATCTCAGCTTCCTGAGACCACATCTAACAACCCAGGGAATTTCACTTTGCCCTAGTAATGTAGAAGAGAACCAGCCAGTGTGGTGTTTGCTCTGCCTTTGGAGAGCGAAGCACCAGACTTGCTGAGACTTTGCCGTCGCTCTCCATTTGGGTCCCCTTTCTCTAGAGGAGCTTCCTTTTTAGGTCTTTTCTAGCTTTGGCTCCTGCTGGCCACACAGGCCTTATTTACCCTTCCCACAGGTGGTTCTAGAAGCTTCCTGTGTGCTCAGGTCTCTAAAGTCTCTGTCCTCTCTAGAATCATCTTTCTCATACTCATGCTTGCAACCATTGGATCACATTGTAATCCAATAACCCAAATACGAGTGGATGAATTCTAGAGAAAGACCCACTTCTCAGACCAGGCAGGTTTCAAAACTTCATATGCTCCGATAGCTTATCATTGAGAACCCGGGGGCACCAGCCTTAAGATAAGATGGCATCAGCAATAAAGCACAAGGAGGAATGCTCTTGTACTCTGTTTTTAATAGGTGTTTTGGTCACTAAAGCCACTCCATAAAAACCCTCAAAGATGATACTTCCTCTTATTTTCCTCTCCACCTCCACCCTCCAATGCTGGTAAAGAAGGAATTGGAAAATCATAAACTGACTCTATTAAGGGATTGTTGAGGAAGGGGGTCTGGAGCCACAGGACTCACAGTCCTGGGACGTGTGAATGGCTGCTCTGACAACTGCCTCATCACCCATCCATCTTGAGCAGTGGGGACACCTGTCATTAAGTCCGGTGTCACATTCCGATTGAGCAACCTCACTATCAGAGACTGGACTGAGAAAGAACGGAAGGCCCGCAATATTCAGCCTTGCTTACCAAGCTTCGCTGGAGGAAAACATGGCCCCTCCCTTCACCAGCCTTGTTATTATTTCCCACCCACTCTTCTATTTTTTTTTCTTTTTTGGGGCCACACCCAGCTTTGCTCAGGGCTTACTGCTGGTGCTGAGCTCAGGCATCACCCCGGTGGATGTGGGAGAACATACGTGGTACTGGGGGTTGAATCTGAGTTTGGCTGGGTACAAGGTAAGTGCATTTACCGCTGTACTCGCTCTGGGCCCAGAAAATAACTCATTCTGAAGAGCCGAAGTTACCTAGTCCTCCAGGGGTTGGAAGCAATAGTGGGGGAAATCACACATAGACATCCCAACCCAGTTCTGAGCATGGTAGTGGGCCCTGGGCGCAGGATGTCCCTGCCTGATCAGGATTCCTTGCAGCAGGCAATGTGGGTGCAGACGCTCCCCAGTGACCTAGCTGAAGCGTTCTGAGAGCTGCGCTGCTGCCTTAGCACCTTCAACCCTTCTTGCTCCATCTTTCCTGCTCCAGTTCCTTATACCCTTCCAACTCCAGCCCGGCCTCTCCCCACAAACACCATGTCATTTACATATACTGTCATGCAACTAGTTACTACTAACTTAAACCCAAGCTCACTTACTATCTCAGAATGTTGTAGGCCAATATTCCAGACCTGCTGGAGCTGCGCTTCTGCGTGAGGCTCTATTGGAATCAGGGCACTGCTGGCCAGGGCTGGGGTCTCGTGTCAAAGGCGGGGATGAATCTGCTTTCCAAGCACGCCTGGTCGTTGGGATGCAGCTTTGTGAAGCCTGATGGGGATTCAGGCCACCACTCCTTCCTGGCTGATAGCTGAAGGTCACTCTCAGTTCCAGGCCATGCAGATGTCCCCAGTGGTCACTTTCTTTATCCAGCTTGCAGGTTAAAGAGGCACAAGAAGAAGCTATAATTTCATGCCAGGTTATCACTGAAGTGGCCATCTCACTGCCTCTGGCAGAGTCGCTTGATGAGAAGAAAGGCACAGGGTCTACCCGCATTAAGGGGAAGGGGACCCCATCAGGTCATGAACCTTGGCTGGCAGAGGTTAGTGGGACTGTCTCAGAACTTGCTGGCCATGACTGCATTCACAGTCAGGCCTGTCAGACATGGGAGACACAGTGCCACCCTCGTTTGCATAAAATCTTGCCTGCTAGAACTGCAGCCGACAGGGAAAACATCTTGCTCATAAATATCAGGACGTGGCTTTCAAATGCAATCACCCAGTCGCTGTTTCTTGAATGGAGATATCAGTTTGCTACAAATGGAAGCATTTTTTGAAAAACAGGCCCCATTAATGGTCGTTTCAAATTTACTTAATAAAAATTGATTTGGCAGTTTTTCACAGGGAAAGGGCAACATTTCAGGCTCTGCAGGGTGGGGTAAAGGCTTCACATTTCAGAACCATATTTTCTCTTCCTGCATTGTGGCTATCAAGGTCCAGGTCCAGGGAGGGTCCACAGTCACTTATATTTGAATCATGTTTTTCTCTTGAAGAAACAAGTGGACAGAGTCCTTTTATATAGCTCTTACTCAAGGAGAGAAAAGAATATTTTAAGGTCGGTAGATGCTTTTCCGCAAGGATAACTCCATACTTTTTTAAAAACTCCATGTGAAAAATGGTTGATGAAGATGACATCATGGTATCTCTTCAGCCTTTCAGATGACATGACTGCGAAGCGTACGGGAAGGGAAGTGCCCGTCAACATAGCTGGGCCTGAGCGTCAGAGGCTGGCTTCCTGTCCTGGCTGCACCCAGAGGAGCTGACTGGCCTCAACAAGTTGCAAGCACACACACACACACACACACACACACACACACACATTCTCTCTACATATGCCACAGCACACACTTCACAGACTACACATACTATGCACCACACATTCACACCACTTGTATAACACATTCCCACACACAACATACTCCCCATAGACACCACAGCACATATTGCACAACCACACACCATATACACACCACAGCCCTCACATCACACTGCACATACTCCAGATAAACACACACACCACACTCCACACACCACACACACACACTTCAGACACACATTCTACAAATACCATTCACATCTGTATCTTAGTGCTATGTGTGTGGAAGGAAGGATTTGGAACCCTCTCTGTGCTACACAGGGTGCCACCTCTCTGCAGTGAACTCCCAGGGATGTCATGGTTAGGTGTTGGATGCGCTACCTGACCTTGAGTATGGAGTTGGCACCGCCACCTAACCATTTTGAGAGATAACTACAGTGGCAGGGAGCTGTATCCTCTGAAGAATTGCCATTGACCAAACAAGAACTTCCTTCCAGGGAGGTCACTGTGTTGTCCTGATTCCAGGCTGATGGGCGGCACAGGAAGCCTGAGAGCTGAGTCCTCTGTAGACTGTGGAGCAGCTCTGGCTTCTGTGCACCCTGTGTAGCACAGAGAGGGTTCCAAATCCTTCCTTCCACACACATAGCACTAAGATACAGATGTGAATGGTATTTGTAGAAGGAGTGTCTGAAGTGTGTGTGTATGGTGTGTGTGATGGTGTGTGTGTTTATCTGGAGTATGTGCAATGTGATGTGAGGGCTGTGGTGTGTATATGGTGTGTGGTGTGTGTGCAATATGTGCTGTGGTGTCTATGGGGAGTATGTTGTGTGTGTGGGAATGTGTTATACAAGTGGTGTGAATGTGTGGTGCATGGTGTGTGTAGTGTGTGAAGTGTGTGCTGTGGTATATGTAGAGAGAATGTGTTTTGTGTGTGTGTGTGTGTGTGTGTGTGCTTGCAACTTGTTGAGGCCAGTCAGCTCCTCTGGGTGCAGCCAGGACAGGAAGCCAGCCTCTGACGCTCAGGCCCAGCTTCTGTGCTCTCTGGGGCTCAGGGGAGGATTCATCTCCACTTCCTTGCTTGGCTCTTGCTCACGCTACTCCCGCTTTCTTCTCTACCTGCCTCCCTGCCAAACCAAGTCCACATGAATACTCAGGCACACATGTGATGATCCAAGGAAGTCACCTCAGAGTGGCTCACCTCCAGGTGGGGCTGCCTGAGGGGCCCAGGTCGTTTAAAACTGGGGAACAGTGATGTGTCAAGACTGAAGTCTGAAGCTCAGGCACAGAACATCTTCATTTAGCTCATTGTTGGGCTTCTCAAGTGCTGCTCAGGAGCCCCAGAGACCCCATCAGGGATTCTTGGACCAACCAGGCAGGAGGTTTCATGGCAGGGCCTGAAGACATAGTGCCGCTCGGCCTGAGGTGCTGGGGCTTGCCCAGACCCCACCCCCCCCCCCCCCCACACACACACACTGCTCAGGGGCCTCGAGACTACACGTGGCATTGCTCAAGGAACCCGGGGGTCCTTCCTGGTGATTCTTACTCTGCTTCTCCATGAAGACTCGAGGATGCTGCTCACCTGGTGGTGCCAGGGGTTGCGGGGGGGCTGCCCTGGGGGTGCTCATAATGCTCAGGAGACCCCGTGGAGCCAAAGATTAAAGTGAGATGGGCACCTGCCAGGCCAGGCATGGCTACTCACCACTGCACTATGGCCAGGCCATACACCAACCTCTTTTCATAGAGATGTTGTCTTCAGTTTGTAGAAAGTTTGGTTTCATTAGTGGTGATGGTGGTAATGCTGAGTAGAAACTGAGGCCAGGCCCAGCATAGCTATTATATGGATATGCCAAAAAATTTATATTGGATATGCCAAAAAACCAGTAACAATTAAAGACCTCATTCCCATGACCTGAAGGAATGTTTTGAGGCTCTCCATGTTCCTGGAGCGAGCAGATGCCCTTGGGCTTCAATAGCACATGACAGGACATGTGGAGATGGTACTGGGGCCTGCTCGAGCAAATCAATGAACAACAGGAAGACAAGTGACAAGTGATATTGGATGTCTAAAAGGGGCCTAGAGTTCCTTCAGAAGACTTAAGTACAGATGGAGGAGATAGATGTCGGGGCCCAGAGAGGAGACAGGAGCAGGAGATGCCTGGTGCCATCCCGGCTGGGGCCAGGGCTGAGCGGGGTGTCAGGGGTTGCCTGTCCTGGGGGTGCCCTCAGCAGGCACCCACCTCCCTTTTTTCACCACTACGTACTTTGTGGAACCGTATTTGGAAACTCAATAGCAGAGGCATCTCCCTGGTTATGGCGCTGACCCCTGCTCTGCTTTCTAGCAATACTTTCTGGAAGGACTGAGAACTGGGGACAGTGTCCTGGGGCCCTTAGGGACAGGGCAGGGCTTCCCACACTTGTGGTCCTGTGTGCCACAAGGGCTTCTGGCGCAGAAATGACATATTCTCGCCCCAACCTAGCCTTCTCTGGGGCTCGCAACCCATCCCACCTTGTTGCCTGCTCACCTCTCTATGATCAGGGGATTCCTTCCAGGTGTTTCCAGCCATTGGGGAGGACCAGGGAGTGAATGTGCTGGGCACGAGCTCTCCTTTCTAGCCCTGTTCTTGCACAAGAGGAAAGTCTGAAAAGTCAAATGACTTGCAAAATAGGATGGGATCAGGACTGAAGGAGAAGTCCAGGTGTTCCTGACCTCCCTGGCACGTTGGGAGAACTAGAGGTGCCCAGCAGGGGAAATTTATGGCCAGACATTTCCTGGAGAGCTCCTATGTGGGGTTTTGAAGACCAAGAATTACAATACTGAGTTTCTTCCGTTTAGAGTACATTTCTCTTGAAGGGCCAGAGAATACATTTCTTCTTAGTGGTTGCCGCATCTCTTGCCAGAAGAACCCATCTCTGCCATTTAATGCGGAAGTTGTCCCAGACTATATGCAACTCCACGAGTGGGTATGGCTGAGTGCCAGCACAACTTTACACAAGCAGGCAGCCTCTCTCTGGGCCATGATTTGTCAACTCCCAACTGAGTCACATGACCAGAGGAGTTAGGTAGGATAAGGGTGAGAACAGAAAGTGTAAAGGATTATTCCTAGCCAGGCACAGGCGTTATCACCCAGTAGATCAGTCCCATGGACATATGCTGTGTTCAGACTGCCCAGCTGTTTGTGATGGCCCTTCGGGTGGAACGCAGAGATGAGTCTTCCATGCTGGTTTCTCCTAGCCTGAGTGCAGGGGGACCTAAAGAGCATCCTGCTCCTTAGCGGTAGGTGTGACAGACTACAAAGGGCTTGGGGAAGTGGTGGGGTCCTTACCAAAGGCAGTGTACCCGAGACATACTCAGGCTCTCAGTGCTTGGGAGGGATGCAGGGCCATGTCCTGTTTTAAATCCCAGAGGGCGAGGAAGGCTGAGCCACCTGCTTCCTGCGCTTGTCCTGCTCGTCCTGGAAGCATGATGTCAGTGTGACGGGACAAAAACTCATGAGGTCAATCCCCACCTCTGAGGGGTGGCACCTCTGGGCTGGAGCAGCAGCACTGTGTGGCTGGATGCAGCTCTGAATCGTGGAACTGAGTCTCCCAGGATTGGCCTCCAAATCCTGGAGCACTGCTAGACAGGCCCTTTTCCAATTAAAAGAGCTAATAATAATGATAATTTTTCTGCTGACTCATTGATGCTGGTGAAAATCCAGAGGGCCAGGTTATGCCATTCTGAAAGTTAGTTGTCACAGAGCTATTTTTTTTTTATCCAGACATGTTTAAAAGTCTATCGGTAAAGTCATAAAATACAGAGAGAAAACAAAAGCACCAAGCTCAGTGGCTTCCGATGGAAGTAACCAGAATATGCTCGAATGTAATGTGGCCACAGGGGTCACCTGAGAAGGGGGTGCAAGGTGAGAGTGGCAGGAGCGATATCACAGCGGGTAGGGCGTTTGCCTTGCACACGGTCAACCTGGGTTCCATCCCGGCATCCCATATGGTCCCCGAGCACTGCCAGGAGTTATTCCTGAGTGAACAGCCAAAGAGTATTGCTGGGTGTGACCCAGAAAGAAAAAAAAAGAGAGAGAAAGACTCTGTCATCAGTCACGTTCCAGCAGCAAATAGACACCGACGGCTTAGAAATACTTCTTAGATTAAGATGGAAAATTGTAAAATTGAAAGGGAAGATTAAATGTAGAAAGAAAGGGAAGATTAAATGTAGAAAGAAAATCACTTGGGCAGTGATTTTCTAAAAAAAGCTCCAAGTCACAGGACTGGACAGAGTTTAGTAGATTTCTCTAGTGACATGAACCTTCGGAACCTGGAGACAGCCTTTGTGAGGAGCTGGTAAGTGCAAGGCTTCTTTAATGGTTTACCAGTGCTCCTAGGATTAGGAGCAGTAGTTTCAGGATTCTAAAACTCTTGGGAAACTTCAAGAGGCCAGAGAGATAGTACAGCGGGCAGCTTCCTGGTCTCTGGCATCTCATATGGTTCCTGGAGCGCTGTCAGGAGTGATCTCTGAGTGCACAGCCAGGAGTAAGCCCTGAGCACTGCTGGATGTGGCCCAAAAATACCAAATCCAACAAACAAAAATACCTGTGCAATAATAAATCTTTTTCGGTTTCAGCTCTAACATGAAAAGATCTTGGAAGTCATCATTTAGCCTAGCCTTAAGCAGGAAAATTCTGGGAAAACTAACAATCAGTGGCTTTTCTGGGAGTCATCACAGTACTGAGATCACAGGTTGAGTTGCTACCCCCAAATCTGGAGAGACAAGCAAATCCAGACACTCCCAGGCAAGATCTAAGTCTCTGGAGGCGGAAATAAATGGTGCACTGGTACAGTAAGGGTTGACCGAGACCAGGATGTTGTGTTGAGGAGCTCAGGGCTTGCTCCTGGCCAGAGAACTGATACACAGTCTTCAGAGGCAGGCATTGTGTTTGGCACACAAGACAGAAGATAAGCATTCACGATCACTAGTGAGCAAAGCTGACAAAGGACCTAAATTCTTGCCAAGCAGACTGGAGTGCACATTCTGGGGTGGCCACGTCACATTCTTACAACCTCTCTAGAAGTCAGTCTGGCCTCCTAAGGAGAACCTTGAGCACCTCGATGCCCTTTCCCTGGTAAGTCTAAGTCTAGGAAACTTTCCTGAGAAAATAAGCATAGCTGGGGTCAAAGACTCATGTGCCCAGAAGTTTGCCTCATCACATAGCTGTGTGCCTTGGGGGAGGAGCAGGTCTGCGTGTGGTATGGTCCACATAGACGGAAATGAAGGCTTAAGGGTGGGAATTCATGTGATGCGGAAGCTTCCTAATTTATTCAAATATCAAACCACTATGTAATCTTCTAAGTAATTATTTTGTTTTGGGCCACACCCACATGCTCAGGGGGTTATTCTAGGCTCTGCAGTCAGGAATTACTTCTGGCAGTACTTGGGGGGCCTTATGGGATGCCCAGGGTCAAACTTGGGCTGGCCACATGCAAGACTAATGTCCTACCTACTGTACTATCACTTTGGCTCCATGTAATCATCTAAATATTTTTATTTGTCAATGATATCTCAATAAAACTGGGAAAATAATAATAAAAGAAATGAAAGTTTGGTATCCACTGAACTTATGCTTAGAAGGGATCCTTCATGATAAAATGCTTATGGGGCTTAAGTTGCTTCAGAAGCTTAACGTAAAAAAAAAAAAACGTCAGATCAATCACATCCTTTCACCTGTATTTTAAAGAAACTATCTGAGACAAAATTGTAAGAGTTTATATCAAACTGGTGGCTGGTTTTAGGTATAATTTTCATTTAAAAATATGAAAACATATTTTTAAAAGTAGATTTCAAAAGTAAACATGTATTTTAATATTGTTGACTTCTGAAAAATCTTGTGGCGCTTAAAAGCCTCTTTTAGCAATGAAAAATCTACTCAATGGAAGTTAATTAACATGAACAATATGTTGAAACAATTACTTTGATAAGAAACACTGAAATTTTAAAAAGCACTAAGACGACTTGCTGTGATTATATAAATCCTGTATAAAAAGAAAATCATTTTAGTGATGAGAGGAGAAGGAGTAAGGGGTGGGCAAGTAGTATATATAGAAACGAGAAGAGAGAGAAAGAGAGGTTCTTTTTTTTTAAAATACCAGAGAGCTGTACTTTTTCCATTTTCTTATTCTTTAAAAAATGTGAGAGGGCCGGAGCAACAGCACAGCAGGTAGGGTGTTTGCCTTGCACGTGGCCAACCCAGGTTCGATCTCTGGCATCCCATATGCTCCCCGAGCACCACCAGGAGTAATTCCTGAGTGCAGAGCCAGGAGTAACCCCCGAGCATTGCCGAGTGTGACCCAAAACAAAACAAAAAAAGTGAGAATACTATAACCCACTCCTAGATTCAACCAAAGTTAGCCTTTTGCCATTTTCACATCATTGGTTTTCAGAAACGGAACACTGTGTACATGTTTGAACCCCGCCTCCCAGCCCCAACCCCTCTGCACCTCAATCTCTCCACTTCTCTTGCCACACTCAAAATATCTTTCTAGGTTCCCTGCTTTCCTCTTTCCTAATGAGGGTGAAGAAACTGCCCACAGTCTGGCTGAGAGTGCCCTTTACTTCCTTCTCAAGTACAGTGGGGAAGGAGTGAGGGGTTCAGAGTGTTGCACCCCTCAGCTCCACCCCTGCACTCTTCAAGCAGTTCCAGAGTAGACAGATGTCCGCCACTGAGGGGAGTTGCACCCTAGATCCTGTGCCCAACAGGGTACCCCAATCCAAGCAGAGGCGCTGGAAGGGCTCTTGGCTCCGCCCCATTGCTCTGACCTGGAGGATTCTTCCCACACAGGACATCCTGGTCCTTGGTGCCAGGCGTATGCTTTGTCTTCAGACAGCAGCTCTGTGAAATGCTCCCACATGTTATCCTGGTGGAACTGCAGGTGCAACTGCACAGAGGAAAGGCTGGGAGGAGCTGGAGGCTGGGAGGCTCTTCCCACATATCTCTGGGACTCTTGGTTCACCAGTGCCTGTCACGGTCACTGCTTCTGCAAAGATTTGTCACAGACTGAGTTCCTACTCGGTAGTCAGCACTTCCTGTGCCCAGACACGATCTGTGCCGAGGGAGCACAGTCTCATCTCTCTTCTGCCTCAGTTGCTTCCTCCCACAGTGCTAACCCCAGTACCCACTTACTGGGTATGTACCACTTACTGGGACGGGGACAGTAAGGGTGGGGGGGCAGTAATAATAGAACCCCGAAACAATGGTGAAAAGTCTGGTGTATGCATAAAACCCTACCATAGACAGTATTGTAAAATTGTAAGTTACTGTAGCTAAAATCAATTTAAAACAAACAAAATTAGTGTCTTGCAGTCTGGAAGCCACGCATCTAAAATCAAAGAGTTGGCAGAGCTGGCTTGTTCAGAAGCCAGAGGGGAGAATATGTTTTCTCCTTTCTCCAGCTTATTCCCCGGACTGAATCTCCATCTTCTGTTTTTAAAGTGTGTCAGTTCAAAAGGAGAGTTTCTCCAGTGATGGGCCTGGGGAAACTGCACAGTCACACATGAAGGAGTGAAACTAAACTACTTTCTAATGCCGGATATAAAAATAAATTCAAAATAGGTTAAAGGAGGGCTGGAGAGATTGTATCACTGGTAGAGCTCTTGCTTGGCACATGGCTGACCCAGATTCAATTCCTAGCATCCCAGATAGTCTCCTGAGCCCCACCAGGAATGATCATCAAGCGCAGAAGCAGGCTGAGTCAGCCTTGATCACTGGCAGGTGGGTCCCCAAACCCCCCACATTTTAAAATTTTTTTGAAAAAGGGTTAAGTCTTGATATAATACCTAAGACCACAAAATATATAATAGATGAGTGAACTGTTTCATATTAGTGTTGGAGATGTCTAGCTTTTCAACCCCAAGGCGAGGAAAGCAGAAGAATGATAGACTAGAGTTACATTAAATTTCAAAACTTTTGAACAGCAGAGAAATATATGTACAAGCAGATGGAAAGGCAGTCTACTGGATGAAGGAAGATATGTCACACACCTCATAAGAGGTTAACCAAAGTATATAACAATTTCATATAGCTCAACCACAACAACACAAGCAAGCCGAGCAGACAATGGGCAGAAGATCTGAATAAACACGGCTGTCCAGAGCACATGCTGATGACTCAGGGACATAGGGAATAAAATGCTCATTATCACCGGTCATCAGGGAAATGCAAAGAAAGAATGCAATGACTGTGAGAATGGCTTACAACAAAAGCAGCAATCCCAGTGTTGGAGAGGGGATGGAGATAAAGGAATTCCTATGTGGTGTTGGTGGGAATGTAAATGGATACAACCATTTTGGAAGATGCTATGGAGCTTACTTAAGAAGCTAAGAATAACATCCACATGCTCCAGCACTCCCATCACTGGAGTTCATCACTGGAGAACATAAATAAAAATTATGTTCTTTATTTACCTAAAGAACATAAAAATAATGCAAGTATTTCTATTACTTCAATGTTTGTAGCCATGTTCTACTTATAATAGCTAAAATATGGAAGCACCAACATTCCCAGCTACACATTATTGAAAAAGATGTGGCATACTTATAAATGGACTACATATGACTGATTTTTGTCATACACATAAACATGGAAGGGGTTCAAGGGAATTATGTGAAGTAAAGTGTATCAGGTTGGAAAAAATCATGCATTTTTACATGATTTACATTATTTCACACATATCTGCAACAGAAGGACATAAAATCAACTGACAAAAGAGATAACCCAGTGGGCCCTGATAATAGAATGTAGGTTCTCTGACGGGAAGGAGGGAGGTACAAAGTTCACCAGCCCAAATTCTGGTTCTGTTCTCTTGTTTTGTTTCACTCCTTTGCCATGCTGCTTGGCTTTCAGCAGACCTGTGAGGAACGGTCTTGCTGCTCTTGAATGTTGTTGCTTTTTCCCTTTGGCATGCATGATATGCTTGCTTGTGTCTTGATAAAGGAGGAGTGGAGCTCCTGTCTGGAGAGCTGAGCCCTGGGTGCTCCTGAACAATAACCAACCCCTGGGCACTAGTTCCTCATGCTTTCTAGCCCTCAGCCCCCTGCATGTCACATGATCAACTACATTAGCCCAGACAGTTCCAGAGGGGAAACTTAATCAGCCATTCCTGGGTCCCCTTTTGGGGAGAGAAGAGAAACTCTATTCTTTCGAAAATAGAAGTGGTGGAAAGGGGTCAGCTTTAAGAAGGGCCTCCAAAAACAAAATGAACCATAGCAATAGGGATCTGGAGAAGAGCCTGGCAATTCCAAGTCAGATTCTGAACACCTTGCTTCTCAGAAGTTCTCTCTGAAAACACATTTAGGGCAAGGATTTGGGGGTAACTCAGACAAAAGTAGAGAAGATGGAAATCAAAGACTTCTTGGATCTTCATCACTTGACTTGATCACTTGACATCCCGTTATTCGTCGATTTGCTTGAGCAGATGCCAGTAATGTTTTCATTTGTTCCTACACGTGCCAGTGTAGCCCAATGGCATCTGCTTGCTCCAGGAATATGAAGAGCTTCAAACCATTCGTTCCAAATCTTGACAAAAAAGTCTGACCATCTTGTAGGTGGGCGGCCACATGATCTTTTGATGTCCCATGGGATCCAGTCGGTGATGGCTCTAGTCCAGCTGTCATCTCCAAATCGCATTACATGTCCAGCCCATCTGATTTTCCATGCCTTGGCAAACAAGACAGCGTCCCTGATTCTTGATCGTCGATGGAGGTCAGAGCTCCAGATTCCTTCTCTCACTTGAGTGAGGCGTGATATTCCAAGCATAGCTCTTTCAATTCCTCTTTGGGAGACCCGAATAGCCTTCTCATCCTGCTTTCATAGGGCCCAGGTCTCTGAGGTGTATGTTAATGGAGGGAGAATGGTGGAGTCGAAGAGATGTGCCTGGAGCCGGAGAGTCTTTGTCCTTTTAGCTTTTTCTTTGATGCTTTTGAAGGCATTACATGCCGCTCTCTTCCTCCTGCACAGCTCAGGTTTTAGGTCGTTCATTATGTTGACTTCTCGACCTGGGTACACATATCTGTTGCATTCAGAGATGTTTGTTCCATTGAGAATGAATGGGGCATCTGGAACTAGTTCTTTTTCATGAACATTGTTTTGTTGAGATTCAGCTGTAGACCAATCTTTCTACATTCTCTGTCGAAGTCAGCCAGCATTTGTGCCGCTTGGCTAGTGTTTGGTGTTATTAAGTCAGCCAGCTTGGCTACTTAGTTAATTAGCCGCTTGGCTAATGTTGGTGTTATTAGAGCCTCTTGGCTAATGTTGGTGTTATTAGAGCCATGTCATCATTGAAGCAGAGGTGGTATAGTTGCCAACTGCCTATCTTCACTCCCATTCATTCCCATTCTAACTTGCAAAGCAAGTTACAGAAAAAAATAAGTTAATGGCTAAGTTGGCTTACAACGATGGAGAACATGGTTTGAGGTTGTGAGGGAAAATCGTTATTGGGGGTTAAGTGATTCTGGGGCTGACCAGTTTGTTCACTTGTTAATGAATTACACCTGACTCTTGTTAATGGGTTACACTTGACAACAGACAGGCATTTCCTTCCTGCTTATATACCTGGGAGGAATAAAGATGGAGTCCCTTACGTCAGGAGCCCTTAGTTGAATATACGTGATGCAAGTGTTCTGTGCCCTGCCCAGCATCCTGATCTCAACAAGGCTTGTCCTCAGGGGAACTTAGTCAGAGTTTTGCCAGCTGCAATAGTGTCACAACCTATCTGATTTGGAAAGGAAATGCCCAATCCCACTCACTCTAGTGATGCTGCCCCCATACAGGAAGGGACAAAAACACCCAAGAAACTCTTGTGACTCAGACCGTCCAGAGACCCAGCTGACTGAAGGCCTAGTCAGAGGACTACATTGCTGCTTTCCTCCGAGGACTTTATTAAAGGCTGGTTTACAGCACTTCTCTCCAGTGCATCTTGTCTGACTCACAAAGGAGAGGGAGGAGCGGGGAGCAAGCATCAGAACCAGACATGGCTGGAAAGTTAAAAATTATTAGACAAGGATTTTAAAACAACTAGTATTAGGATGCTAATGGAGTAACGTAGGGAGCATGACAGCACAGATGGGTAATGGAATAGAGAAAAAAATCACAGGAAAAGAACCAGCAAAATGGTAAGTTTAAAAAAAGGGCTGGACAACCTAGAACTGAACATTAAATAGAGGCAAAAAGATACACATGACAACCCTTTAATGTATGTTCTGTAATCCATAGTCTGGAAGGGAAGGAAAAGAGAAAGAGAGAGAAAGGGAAAGAAATAAAGAACCTGCCATGGAGGAGGGCTGGGGAGGGGGAGGGAACCGGGGACGTTGGTGGTGGGAGATGGGCACTGGTGGCGGGATGGGTGCTGGAACACTGTATGACCAAAACCCAAATATTAACTTTTTAATTGTTTATCTCTATAATTGTAAAAAAAAAAAATTTTAAAAAGGGCTAGAGAGATAGTACAGGGGTTAGGATGCATGTGTTTCCCTATGGTTCCCTGAGCACCACCAGGTACAGCCCTGCAGATCCCAAGTGGGCCTGAGAAACACTGCACCCTCAGATTCACACTGAACTGCTAACCTGGTTAGCCAAGAATCTCTGGGTAGAGCCCCCGGGCCTCCTGAACATCACTTTGGAACTCCTTCACCCCAAAAAAACCAAACTCAAAGAAAAACTAATAGAAATATATTTGAGGGGCGAAAGAGATAGTACAGCAGGTAGGGCACTTGCACTGCACATGGCCGACCGGATTTGATCCCTGGCATCCCATGTGATCCTGAACACTGTCAGGAGTGGTCCCTGAGTGCATATTTATTCACTTGATTATATCCTCAGCTCCCGCACAGCAGAGCCTGGCAAGCTACCCATGTCGTATTTGATATGCCAAATACCAGTAACAATTTTAGACCTCATTCCCATGACCTGATGGAATGATTTGAGGCTCTTTATGTTCCTGGAGCAAGCAGATGCCTTTGGGCTCTACTTGCATGAGACGAGACATATGGAAATGTTACTGGTGCCCGCTAGAGCCAATTGATGATTAATGGGAAGACAGTGATACAGTGATATCCTCAGCTATATCCGGCCTATGAGCTAGAGGTCACATCAACATGATCCTTAAAAACTGAGAAGCAAAGAGGAAAAACTACTAAGAAAAAAAAAATCCCAGAGCAGAATATCCAAAGTAGGAATAGCAAAAAGAGATGAAAGTACCAGATGAACTATATTAAAAAGGCTGAGAACATCTCAGGGTTAGGCAGATACAAAATATAGAAGCAGGAAGCTTTGAGCATAGTATATGGAGGAAGCACTGCCCCTTGAGGTGTTGCAGGTGTGGCTGAGGTACCCGGCTGTGTCAGCAGGGGCAGACAGGAGACAGGCTTGTTTACACCCAGGGCTCTGCCCCATGGGCCCTGGATGGTTGATGGTCTAACAAAGAAAAGGACTGGGTCCCCTGGGATGAACCCAGAACCATGGCAGAGCCTGGCAAGCTACCCGTGGTGTATTTTATATGTCAAAAATAGTAACAGTAATGGATCTCATTCCCAACAAATGGAGATGTTACTGGCTCCCCGCTCGAGCAAATAGATGAACAACAGGAAGACAAGTGATAAAAGTGATATGGAGGAAGTGCTCATAGAAAACAAAAATTTTAAAAGCCCTATACTTAAACATAATAGTTTTTTTTAATTAAACATTTTATTATACCACCGTGAGATATACAATTACAACGTTGTTCATGTTTGGAGGTCTCGGTCACATAGTGTTCCAGCACCCGCCCTCCACCAGTGTCCATTTCCCACCACCAATGTCCCCAATTCCCTCCCCTCCCATAGCCTGCCTAAATGGCAGGTTCTTTATCTCTTTGCTCTTTCCCTCTCTCTCCCTTCCTTCTCCTACACATTGTGGGTTGCACTACAAACACTTAGAAGCCATCATGTGCATTTTTTGCCTGTATTTAGTGCTCAGTTCTATGTTGGTATCAGACCTTTCGACATTTATTCACACATGTTCCCTTCTCTGTCTTTCCTAACCTCTGACTCCCTCACGTTTGCGGTAATTTCCACTTTTGGTAAGACCACCTGATATATTTATGTCATGCAAATAAATGCAGTAATTCTATGTCTCTTTCCTTCTGACTAATTTCACTCAACATGATCCTTTCCATGTCCATCCATAGGCAAATTTCATAACTTCATTTTTCCTAACAGCTGCATAGTATTCCATTGTGTAGATGTACCACAGTTTCTTTATCCAGTCATAAACATAATAGTTTTGTTACCAAAAAAATCAAATTTAAACCCTGAAAGAAGTCAGGGCTAAGGGGTGGAAATGTTTTATCTATAGAAGAACAAGGATAATAACCACGTTTTTTTGGAACAATGATTGTGAAAATGTGATGAAGAGAACTTTTTTGAAGCATTTGTAAGGGAAAACACACTGACTTAGAATTAAATACTTATAGACTCAACTCTCAAAAGCAAAAGAGAATAGCCTAACATCACACACTAACGGAATGCCCCCAATCTGCCAACACTAAGTGCTAGAGAGGATTCAGAGCAAGAGGGACTCTCACTGGAGAAAGGAAGGCAGGAATCACTCCTGGGGGCTTGAAGGATCACATGGGTGCTTAGATTAAACCACGTCAGCTGTGTGTTGGTATGAAGCCAGAGAGGATAGATGTGTCTCCAGAGATTACTCCTGCAAGCAGACAGTAAAACTGGGTCCCCACTCCCTTCTGAGTGAGCAGGCTGGTGCCTGTGAGTCTGACCTTCTGGAAACATACAGACATGCTTCCCCTCATGTAACTCAAAGGAGTTACAGAGCACTCAGCCTTGGTTTCTCCTTTTGTCTACACATTCTTTATCCTGTTTAAACTTTAAACCTTTGTGTAACCAGACTAAGGAATGTGCGGGCAGTAGGCTATGTGGAAGCTCACACGCACGGTGGTCTCCACACCTGGCTTCTTTTGCTCTTTGTAAGTGACGTCAGTCTGTGCCAATATGTGAATAAAATTAGGCCATGTTCTGCCGCTTGGGGGCCACCAAGCCAGCAAGAGTGGTGGTTCTCTGTGCTACTTCATTCTACTCCCGAAGTCTTGTCTCTGCCCCTCCATCCTCCATCATAGCTACACTTTACATCAACAGCTGCACACAAGGCAAGCACCTTCCTTCAGTACTGTCTCTCCAGGTGAATCCATTTTAAGTTGCAGCATCCCAAATACCTTCTTTCAATCTGTGGGTATTTTTGTTTTTGCTTTTTGGGTCACACCCAGCAACACTCAGGGGTTACGCCTGGCTCTGCACTCAGGAATTACTCCTGGCAGTGCTCAGGGACCACATGGGATGCCGGGATTGAACCCGGTCGGCCACGTGCAAGGCAAATGCCCTCCCTGCTGTGTTATTGCTCCCGCCCCCAATCTGTGCTTTATCCTTTCTTCTCTGGTGGTTATTGCAGAAAGCTTTCAAGTTCTGTTTTTTCCCAAATGGATTAATCCTTTCTCTGTTAAAGTCTATGCTTCCACATCTTATTAGAACCTCTCCCTCATTCTGTGGTTATACACATGTGTCCCTAGGCTATCATACTATATCCAAAAAATTTTTGCTATCCTCTTTTTAAGTCATTTTTAAACTGCTTGATACTTTTCACCTCACCTGTCCTAAGTCACTTTCTCAAACTTACCTGTGTAACCTATCATATAGCTGCATTTTTTTGTGTCACACCTGGCAATGCTCAGGGATTACTCCTGGCTCTGCACTCAAGAATTACTCCTGGTGGTACTCGGGGGACCATATGTGATGCCGGGATTGAACCTGGGTGGGCGCGTGCAAGGCAACGCCCTACCCACTGTGCTATCGCTCCAGCCCCTCATATAGCTGCATATTTTAACTCCCCAGGAAGTTAAGGAAGGAAGGAGGAAGGAAGAAAGGAAGGAAGAAAGGAAGGAAGGAAGGAGGAAGGAAAGAAGGAAGGCAGAAAGGAAGGAAGAAGGAAGGACAGAAGGAAGAAAGGAGGGAGGAAAGAATGAAGGAAGGAAGGAAGGAAGGAGGGAAGGAAGGAAGAAGGAAGGACGAAAGGAAGAATGGAAGGAAGGATGGAAGGATGGAAGGAAGGAGGAGGAAGGAAGGGAGGAGGAAGGAATGAAGGAAGGAAGGAGGAAGGAAGGACAGAAGGAAGAAAGGAAGGAAGGAGGAAGGGAAAAAGGAAGGAAGGAATAAGGAAGGAAGGAAGAAGGAAGGACGAAAGGAAGAATGGAAGGAAGGATGGAAGAAAGGAGGAGGAAGGAATGAAGGAAGGAGGAAGGAAGGACAGAAGGAAGGAAGAAGGAAGACTGGAAAGAAGGAAGGAGGAAGTAAGGACAGAAGGAAGGAGGAAGGAATGAAGGAAGGAAGGAAGGAAGGTAGGGAGAGAGGGAGGGAGGGAGGGAGGGAGGGAGGGAGGGAGGGAGGGAGGGAGGAAGGAAGGAAGGAAGGAAGGAAGGAAGGAAGGAAGGAAGGAAGGAAGGAAGGAAGGAAGGAAGGAAGGAAGGAAGGAAGGAAGGAAGGAAGGAAGGAAGGAAGGAAGGAAGGAAGGAAGGGAAGGAAGGAAGGAAGGAAGGAAGGAAGGAAGGAAGGAAGGAAGGAAGGAAGGAAGGAAGGAAGGAAGGAAGGAAGGAAGGAAGGAAGGAAGGAAGGAAGGAAGGAAGGAAGGAAGGAAGGAAGGAAGGAAGGAAGGAAGGAAGGAAGCTAACTCCATGGAGCTTGGGGGGAAATTTCTGTGGGACTTTCGTGCCCCAGGGTGGGCTGCTGAGTGATGGAGCTAATGAAATCTCAGTTTTGCCAGGAGGGTCTCCAGAGAAGCATCCCCAGTGTCCACCTCTCAGAGACATCAAAATCTCACTCACCTCCATTTTTAAACTTTTGCTCTTCTTGTGTGTGTGTGGGGGGGTCAGATTATTAGAATTTCTACTCTCATCACTGCTGACTCGAAACTTCTCTTCACCTCAGTGTTAGCTGTTTGGTCTCTCATGCTGTGTAAGGCCCCTTCTGCGGAAAACCCCGTGAAGTTACTTCTGTGTGGTGCTGTGTAGTAGATGGTGTGGTAGAGAATGTGTGTCAGCGAGCTTGGGTTTTCAACCCTATGAGCACGTCCTGGTTTGTCCTTTGCTGTGTTAATTTTGCCTTGTCCTTTAACTAGTCAGACATGCTAATAAAATATGAATTATATGTACTTAATATGAACATAAAATTTGAAATAAAGGCAAAAGCCTGAGCTAAGCTTTGGGTATCTACTGATGTCTGTCCTCACTGGACTGATCTCTCCAGGAGCAAATCTTTGGGTGGTGAAACAAGAGCTATGGAGCAGATGTGCAGCACACCAGGCTTGTGTGAGGCTCAGAAAGCTGCAGTTTTATTTTTAAGGTTCACTCCTGACTCTGTGCTCAGAGATCACTCCTAGCTGAGCTCAGGGTGTTTGTCAGAGATCAAACCCGAGTCAGTCCCGGGTTTGCAAGGCAAGTGCCTGGCTGTACTGTCTCTCTGGCCCCTCAGAGGACTGAATTGTTAAGAGGGGTCTGATGCCTGTTTTAGGAACCTGTTGCCAAATGACCTCAGCACTCAGCAGCTTAACAGGCAATGCCTTTTGCTTAGTGTTGAAGGTCAAGAATCCAGGGTGACTTTGCTGGAGTGGTTCTGACTCAGAGCATCTCAGAAAGTCACCATCAACATTAAAGTCTCCAGATCTGACTTTATCTTTTGTTAAGGCTGCATAGTATTCCACTGTGTATATGTACTGTAGTTTCTTCATACTGTCTGAGAGTAGCATGTTGAGTGAAATCAGACAGAGGAAGAGGTACAGACTCAGAATAATCTCTCTCATATGTGGGATATGAAGAAAGTTCCTCGGGGACTATCATATGCCCACTAGCAGTAAAAATGAAGAGCAGAACTGGTCTTCAGTGGAAAGCTTGGCACTGGAGCATGGTTGAGGGGGATAAATTAGGGAAGGAAATACTAGGGCAATGGGGGAGAGGGAAAAGACCACACAGAGGCAAGTTGGGGACTGGGAGGGAGACTGGGGACATTGGTGGAGATTAATGGGCACTGATGAAGAGATTGGTGTTAGAACAATGTATGCTGAAAACTATCATATATATGTAACTTTATAATTCAGAGAGTCAGTTGAAAAAAGAAAGGCTAAGTAAAGGAAATCCCCATCAGGGCCAGAGCAATAGTCCAGTGGGTAGGGCATTTGCCTTGCATGCGGCCGGCCCATGCTGGTCTTGGTTCGATCCCCGGCATCCCATATGGTTCCCCGACACCGCCAGGAGTAATTCCTGAGTGCAGAGCCAGGAGAAACCCCTGAGCATTGCTGGGTGTGGCCCAAAAAGCAAAAAAAAAAATCCCCATCAGCCTGATTCTCCCTTTTGATAGGCTCATACAGTGAAGAGCAGGCCAGGGTCTGGTCTGTGGCAGCGGTCACGGGGCACACGGCAATACTGTCTAGCACTCCAGACCACCTGTAGGCAACCCTGGCCGCAGACACGCACAGGTGCGTACAGTAGCACACTTCCAACAGGGAGCTCTCCCGACCACATCACCGCCCACATCCTGCTGCTCTGGCTCTGCAAGATGTCCTCACTGAGGACACTCTGGCAAGGGGAAACCCAGGTCTCCCATTATTCCGCACAGCTGCGTGTGGATTCACAATGCTCTCAAAATTAAAAGTTGCCATGGAAAATAGACTTTGTCAGGAATATTTATGGCAGCCTTTATTAAGGATTGCCTTGAACTTTAAGCCACCTCCAGCTCCCAGTACTGAAGCAAGCATCAGTGACTGGGAGGTTCTGCTGGTGTGGGAGCCCAGAGAAGCAACGAAGACAAATTAAAACAGCCCCAGGCAGAGGGAGCAGTGGGCACGAAGGGGTTTCATGATGGGGCCATGCAGAGACAGAAGAGCCATCTGTGCCAGGACACGGCAGTCACTGCCTTTTGGGACATGCTGACAGAGGGGACCTGGGGCTGGGCTGCTGGTGCCCTGGTGCTGTCCCTTCTGTTACTGAGGTTACCTGGCATGGGCAGTTCCACCCAGTGGCCCCGTGAGGGCACATGCACACATATGCTGCTCATCAGCCATGGTTCAACACGGCACTTCGCTGGACTGCGGCGGGCCCTTTCCCCACAACAGCCTGGGCTGTGTAGCATCTTGGTTTCAGAGGCGCTTTCTGTTATCATCCCCATTGCACAGATGAGAACAGGGAAGTTAAGGGAAGGTATTTTCTAGGGCTGCCTGCTGGCCCCAGAGGGGTCCTGAAAGAAGTGAAGCTCTTAGTCACCATTTGCAGACAAAGCCCAACCATTGGCAATGTTTGCTGGAAGTGAACTGGTTCCCTTGACCCAAAATGCTGGTCCCTATAACACCAAAATGATCCTTTGCCCAAGGAAAAGGGGCCCCATAAAGAAGACTTGTCAAGGGCGAGCACTGTCTGTGTTTGCAAGCCAGGACCTGGGATGAAGGACTCTGATAAAATCTGTTCAGCCTCCAGGATTGTCTTGGTTATGGAAACATGGCGTGACCACGATGGATAGACTAATGGTCTCCCCTTGTGAGGTCACTCTTTGTTGCGTTCCACTGGAGGCCCAGTGGGGATCCCATGTCTGCCCTGACCAACTCAGGCACATACGGCGTGCCTTGAGCTGGATCATTGTCTCTTCCATTTGTGGTGAAAATCTTTGTTTTAGTCAATTCTGGAAACGTTCTCTTCCTTGAATTCTGGGCTGGAGAGCCAGGCGGGATGGTACGTGGATCCAGGCCTCGGTGGTAAGACAACTGCCATCTGTCAGCTCTGGTGTCCCTGGATGACACCCTCCTGCTGTGACAATGGTCACAGCGCTGATCTCCTGGGCTATTGTCCCTGTCTTGGCCACAGACTCTGCCACAATGGTGTCACATCAGGACATTAGGTGGACTTGGCTCTCTGGAATATACTGGATGCTGTGGGTATCCCAGTCAGAACCATTTTCCTCTGTCAGCACACCATCCCTGGGTCCTTGGAAGTGAAGCATTCCCAGGGCCCTTCTTAAGAGTGGTCCAAGGGTGAACAGGGAAAATAACTCAAAGGGTTGGGCACCTGTAAGGCATGTGGAAGCCCAGCTTGGAGCCCTAGCAGCATATGGCACCCTGACCATTGTTGGCTGTGGCCCCCAGTACCACACGGCCCAAGGAACATTAGCATCCCCTACCGAGGATTGAAACAGCTGGGAGTAAAGTGAGGCAGAGGATTGCCAGGGAGTGACTCAGGAACCCTGACTACTGCTTGGGAAACCCTTTCCCCCCCACCATATACACCTCTCTCTCTCTCTCTCTCTCTCTCTCTCTCTCTCTCTCACACACACACACACACACACACACACACACACACACTTAAGCTTGCTTCATTAAACAAAGTTTTGCCCCGAGCTGATGGGGGTCACTCCCCCAGCCTAGGAGCCTTCAGTGTACAGCAGCAGCTGAAAGATGAGCTTATGTTAAGGTGACATGTGATCATTCCCATGACCCCAAGGACACTGTCCTCTCCAACCCCAGTCATGTGATTTTCCAAAGCCCAGTGCATGCCCAATAATCTGATTCTGTCACAAACTATCAAGATATTCACACACACCAGGGCTAGTACAGGGGGTGAAGGCCTTTGCCTTGCTTGACCCTCGTTTAATCTTTGGCACTGTCTGGCCCTGTGCTGACTAGAGTGACTCTGGAGCACAGGGCCAGGAGTAGCTCTTGAGCACAGCCAAGTGTGACCCACCACACTCCCCAAAAAATTCCATTCCAGAGGCTGAAGTGTTTTATTTTTTTTTTTCAAAGGCTGAAGTGTTTGCGCTAAGAGACTCCCTTCAGACGCCAACATTTAGTGAAACACCCAGGCCGCTCACTATAGCATCACCTACCTACCACAAACTGAGGGTTCCTATGATTTCTTAGAACGACATGTAGAATGCAGGAGTGTGTTTTGTTTGCTAGTATTGGCTTAGTATAAAGGCTACAACTTGCGAATGGCCAAACGGAAGGGAGGCACGAGGCAGAAATGCACAGGTGCAGACCAAGCTCCTCTGAGCAAGGCTGTACAAACTGACGTTCTAAGTGGAAAGCTGAAGGAGTCTCACTTCTGGACCTCTTTACTGGCACTGGGTAGTACCTGCCTTTCTGGTGTTTGCAGTAGTCAGGAACACAAGAGTGTCCCAACAGTGTTTTAATATCCGTTCTTGGAATCTTGATCAGTCATCTCATGGTGATGGAATTAGTGAGTTCATTGCCTTTCCAGTAAATTCTCTATTTAGGGACTGCAAACTTACCCTGATCTATTCCTGCTCCTTCCCAATATGTTCTAGATCAGGGGTTGACAGAAATTTCCTGTCGAGGGCAAGGTTTTAAATACACCATGTTTGCAAGACTGCACGGTCTGTTACAACTCCCTGATTCTGTTGACGTGGCACAAATTCAGCCAGAGAGATTCGTAAATGAATGGATGTGGCTGTGTTCCAATAAAACTTTATTTACAAAAATAGGCAACCAGCTGGATTTGGGCAGGACTTTGCCATCCCTTTTTCTAAATATTCATTTCTTGGTTTTAGACCATGAAAAACTTCTCTAAATCACCCAGCTGTTAGCTTTGTCTAACATGTTTTTTTAAACTAAAAGTCTTAATTTTGATGTTGACAAATTCATCCGAAGGTTGTTTTGGGGCGGGGAACTATGTGAAGGAGACATTCTTTCCACTGTAGCTGCATATCGATGCCCTCCTTATTCCTATTAGCCCCTTGTTTCTGCACACAGAGAGACCCAGGCTCTTTCAGAGGTTATTTGTGTGGGGGTGCAACTTAATTTTTTCTCCCTGTGGGGAGTGATGCCTCATTCCAACAAGCAAGTCAACCATCATTTCCCCATTGATTCTTCACCAAAAAATTCCCAATTTGTTTCCAACCCAGTTTGGGAACTACACCCAGCAGTTGACCATATGGGAAATTATATTTGATGGCAGGGATAAAACCCAGGTAGGCTGTCAGGCGCTCCACCGGGGTCCCCGACAGTGCCGGAAGCGAAGTTCCCTTCTACCTCGGCGCGGCGAGGAATGGATGGACACTCAGGAATCCGATGCGGTTTTAGAAGGCTTTACTTATCACAGGTTCAGGCATACAAATCAGCAAAAGGAAAACCCGATGCTTAGGATTCCAGGCTAGAACCCCAGCCACGTGTAGGCCAAGATGGCGACCACCACGTGTAAAACTTCCAAGGGGAATAAACGCTCACAAGGCGAGATCCCACCGGGAAGAAGAAGCCCGGGAGAGCGGGAACCGGCAAGTTTATACCCCCCCCCCCCCCCCCCCCCCCGCAACTCAGACCTTCCTCCCATTGTTATGGAAAGCAGGGAGGGTCCAATGCCCTTAAGTAATCCCCTCCCTGCATCTCACCTAGGGCCTTTACTGTGCTAATGTTTTGAGCCGGGAAGGCCTTTTGAAATGTAGAGAAGGGGGTTTCTGAGATGGCATGTCACTGTACCAAAGATCAACACCAATGCCAGTTAAATATTTCTCCAAGCCTTCACAAGTCTCCTCTACTTCATTGTAGTTTTATATTTTATCAGGGAGCCATGCTTGTTTGTTTGGAAGCAAACAGCATTTCTCTCTGGTCTAATTACTTAGGTGTCCTTACGTGGCCAGGCTAATATGCTGGTAAGATCTAGCTAGTCCCATGATGATTGTGATAGCATGGGAGAATATTTATACCAGCTAGTACAGCATACATGGTCGGATAAACTGCCACATTTAGACTACCCCCTTATCTATGGAGTGATTTGCGGGAGGCAATCCAGAGCAGATGCAGCGGCCCTTAGAAGTCCTGCAACAGTAGGCTGTTGTGCAAGGCAAGCAGCTACCCACTGTAACTATCTCTCTGGACCTTCCCAGATTTTAGTTGGAGAGGAGAAAGGGTCAGTTTACTCACTTGTCCAAGCAAAGACCTACGGTTGAGGGTCTTCAGCACCTCCTTGCTCCCCATGTGCCAGCTTCATGGGCTTCCTTGCATTTCTCCTTGTATCTGAAACCTTAGGGTCAGTGACGGGACTGTCTCCTCTGCATGGGGGCGGTGGGGAGGGCTCATCCTCATGCTCCCTTCAGATAGCAACTCCTCACCTCTATACCTCCCAGTTACTGTTACTTGACCATTGAAAATGACCCATTTCGTTTTCTTATTCCTTGTCCATCTTCCCCCATCTTCTACGGGGGTAGGGTGGTGGATCATATCCTCAGTTGCATTATTCCTCCAACTCTCCATCCTGGAGCTTGGCACACAGCACAGGCCCCGGATTAGAATATCCAGAAAGAAAAAAGATCAGGGGGCGGAACCATAGGACAATTAACTGGTAGATCATTTGCCTTGCATGCAGCTGACTTGGAATGGATCCCGGCATCCTGTAAGTTCCCTGAGCACCACCAGCAGTGAGTCCTGAGTGCAGAGCCAGGGTAACTCCTGAGCACTGGTGGGTGTGGCCCAAAAACCAAAAGACTAAAAAAAATAGAAAAAGAACAAATGATCAAGTTCCATGGTTAGCTCACAGGCGCCGGGTCACTCGCCTTCCCCAGTGGACACGTCTCTGAGCACGTGCAGCATTAGAATGAAGGCTCAGCCCTCGAGCCCATCCCACTCCACACCTTTGTGACTTGATACAGCATCTTGGGAGCTTGAGCATATTTATCACACCTGCATTTATTCACAGTTCGATCTGAGAGCCCTTGTTAACTCTCTTAAAATATCTGATTGAATTTCATAGGGAAGTGAATGCCACAGATTAAATATATGTTGTGTTAAGAAGCTTCCCGTTTATCACAGCCTGTGCACTGCCAGAAAAGCATTCTGCATGTTAATTAAGAGAGCTGAGGGATTTTTTAAGAGACTTCTTCCCCCTCCTTTTAACTTCATAATGCATTCAGAGGAAGAGAACCAAGGCGACTCTTTGCAGGGCTGTAGCAATCAGTGTCAAGTCAGATGGCTGGTGGGGTCCCAGGGCGCTGGCTTCAGGGCTGGGTCAGGGCCCTGCGGTTCCTGCCGGCAGTAGGCGGAGTGTGTGAGCTGCAGAGGCGCCCGGCAGCCTGCTGGGCAGGGAGAGGTCTGACTTCTGGCTTCAGTCGGAACGGTGCCCTTTTGGCTAAGACAGGAATTTTCACGCGGGGAACAGTTAGGCAAGAGGCGGGGGTGGGAAGCCATCAGATCTGAGAATCAAGGCAGACAAGAAGTAGTGGCATACGGAGAATGTGGAAAAAGCTGACCTTCCTCCCAATTCCAACGTCAGCAAGGGCAGCACAGTGAGGCAAGACAGAGAGGGCGCTGCAGACGCAGGCCTGCTCCGGCCACAGGGAGGTCCTGGGAGCGGCCCACCCTGCTGGGCTCTCTGTGCTTCGACCTAGGCCTGGGCTGGGAGAGTCTGGCCTGGTGGAAGCACTGCGGCTGCCACAGGCTGGGTCTAGTCCCTTCCTCAGGCCTCAGTTTCCTCCCCTGTGAAAGGAGCACAGGCAGGGTCACGGCTAGATTCCCAGGCCTGGAGTGCAGCTGGCCCACAGCAGGCCTCAAGCCTCGGGGCCCTCGTGGCCTTATGCAAGAACCCGAGCCCACTGCTCTCTGGCTGGGTCCCAGTGGGGCGGAGCTGTTTGGTTCCCCCTTTCACCTCCCTTCTCCTTCGCTCTGGCCTCCTGTCACCTTTGAAACACAGCCGGGGCCTTGAGCGTGCAGAAAAGGATGTCGGCTGACATTTGCACAATCCCTCGCACACACCGTTCCAGAATAACGCTGCTGTTTGTTTTGGGAATCCCTGACCCCTAGCCTAGGAGTCCTGCGTGGTGTGGGCAGCTGCAGTGAACCAGCAGCCCACACAGCCAGGGTAGGGCTGGGCAGCTTCACCCATCCCTGACAGGCGGCCTGGCCGCAGGGTGGCGGCGCCGTTCCCTCCCGTGGCCGGCAGGGGGCGGCACCTGTCTCTGAGTGCTTGTCCTGGCTGGCTCCTGCAGGTTTCCTCCCCTCCCCACAGGCCCGACAGGCCACCTCCCTGCCTCTCTCAGTTCGGAGCTTGGGAGAGTCTGGGCCAAGCTGCACCTGCTTGGGAGCTGGGCTGAGCTCGGAGAGCCCGGGTCTCCTCCCAAGCTGAACAAGGGACGCCAGTAGCGTACTGGGTCCAGGGCCACTGGCGGCTCTCCTTCACCACTCAAGAAAAGCCCGGGGTGGGGGGGGGGGGATGAGGGCTGTCACCAGCTGGGGCAGAAACGCCTTGAGAGACTCAGTCAGGAGCCACAGTCATTGGAGAGAGTCCCTGAAGGGGATGACAGAAAGTACACTGAAGAGTTCATATCTGAAGAGGTGACAGGCCTCTTTCCCCTCAGAGATGACTTGGCCCTCTGGGGTGACATGGCTCGGAGAGTGACTTTGACCCATGGGGTGGCAGGCTCCTCAGAGGTGACACACCCTCAGCAGGTGACAGGCTCCTCAGAGGTGACACACCCTAGATGGTGGGGCCTCCAGCAGGTGACAGGCTCCTCAGAGGTGACACACCCTAGAGGATCGGGCCTCCAGCAGGTGACAGGCTCCTCAGAGGTGACACACCCTAGAGGGTCGGGCCTCCAGCAGGTGGCAGGTCCCAGGTTCCTGCAGCCCCGCCTCAGCTGCCACTGGAGGGCAGGGCCAGCCTGCACCAGGAGAAATGGGCACCCCCCCCCCCCCCTGCTGTCGCTATTTCAAACCTGCAGTGGCAGAGAGAGAGACAAGAATCAGGGAGAGGAAGAGTCATTTATGATTTATGAATAATGAACTAATTTAATCCCGGATTTCTCTTGTGCCTCCCATTTGGTAATTTGTTCCATTTCTTAATGGCTCGAGTTCTTTATCAGGCTATGGCAGAGGGTTGCCTGAGTCATACTCCAGGGACGGGAAGGGTGGCCTACATACGGGGCTGGCATGCAGGTCCTGAGAGACGGGCGTCAGCTCCACCCTCGGTGCTCTGTGGCAGAACCGCCCAGCTCCTGTCTCTGAATCCAAGTGGAGGGAAGACAGCATCTGGGGCGGGGTGGGGGCAGGGGCCTCACATACTGGGGGGTTGTTGCTGGGCTTGTTATAACCTGGGGCTCATTCAGTCCTCCCTTGGCACGCTGATGTCTGGGGAAGCTGAGGAGAATGGCTGTCTACACGTCACTCTAAATCCAACTGAGAGTGAGACAAAAATCTTAGGGGCCACTTCCTGTCCTTGTGACAGCCTGGGGCCTCACCCCGTGGTCTTTGATGGTCCCTGGAATGGGCCTGATTATCTATTTGGTCCTTGTGTGCCACACCAGGACTGTGAGGTTCTCATTGAAGGGGGGCAAGAGAAGGGGGCGATGGAGAAGCCCCAGCGGGCACACTTGAGACAGGCTCCGGTGAGAGGAGGGAGGTTGCTCTCAGACACGCTGTCTGTGGGGTTGGCAACGGCAGTCATGGTTATGGGCCACCTGCCATGCAGATGAGCCCGGGTGGAGAAGTTCCATCACCACCTCGCGCAATACCGTGGGCGGAGCTGTCTACTCTGCGATGCGCTACTGTTGTCCACAGGATCTGATGAGCGGGCATGCTGCCCCTGGTCTGAGTTGAGGTCCTCTTCTGAGGCTTGCTGGTCACTCCCTGTCCATCACCCCCTCGGGATTCTCCTAGTGTTCCTGGGACATAGGTATTGACTGCTCTAGAGGCCCTAAACTTTTCATGAAAATACACAGGAAAGGGTGACTGTGCTAAGTGCATAGGCCAGGGGACAGAGTGCAGCTAGCCCCCATTCGATTCCAGGCACCACGTGGCCCCTAAGCATGGTAGGTGCAGTACTACCCCACCCTCACTCCACTTCCAGCACTGTAGGGCCAGGGTCATCCCCAGCATCACAGCATCACAGCATCACAGCAGCAGCAGCAGCATCAGAAGCAGAAGCAGAAGAAGCAGAAGAAGACGAGCAGAAGCAGAAGCAGAAGAAAAGAAGAAGAAGCAGAAGAAGCAGAAGGAGGAGGAGGAGGAGGAAGAAGACGAAGAAGAAGAAGAAGAAGAAGAAGAAGAAGAAGAAGAAGAAGAAGAAGAAGAAGAAAGCAGAAGAGCAGAAGGAGGAGGAGGGGGAGGAAGAAGAAGAAGAAGAAGAAGAAGAAGAAGAAAAAAAGCAGAAGAAGCAGAAGAAGCAGAAGCAGAAGAAGCAGAAGAAGCAGAAGCAGAAGGAGGAGGAGGAGAAAGAAGAAGAAGAAGAAGGAGGAGGAGGAGGAGGGGGAGGGGAAAGGAAAGAAGAAGAAGAAACAGAAGAAACAGAAGAAGAATAAGAAGAAGAAGCATAAGAAGCAAAAGCAGAAGGAGGAGGAGGAGAAAGAAGAAGAAGAAGAAGAAGAAGAAGAAGAAGAAGTAGAAGAAGAAGAAGAAGAAGAAGGAGGAGGAGGAGGAGGAAGAGGAGGAGGAGATGAAGAAGAAGAAGAAGAAGAAGAAGAAGAAGAAGAAGAAGAAGAAGAAGAAAAGAAACAACTGTGATGTAAAAGGTGAGTCATGATTGCACTACCCGCCAGCTCTTCACGTCCATGTTTTGAAAAGAACTTTTTGAAATGGATTTTTACATTTAAAGTTCTGCTGTTTATTTCATTTAGGAGCAAAACAATTTAATGGAGAACATAGATGCTTTTATCTTATTAAGTTCATTACCACAAGATGCTATATGACAAAGGAAATCAGACATTTAAGTCGTCTGCTCTTCTCTATTAAAACTCTTTATTTGGGGGATGACAGTTCTGCTCAAGAGTCTTAAGTAGAATTTGTTAAAAATGTGCCAGATAAGCTTCACCAGGAGGTCAAAAGTTTGCAGGCTCAGGACAAGGGCTGAAGGCAGGAAGGGAGTGGGCCACTTGAATCCCTTCTTTTGCAATATTTAAATTAGTACACTTTTATTTGTATTCACACTTCAGAATTTTTTGGAGACCAGCAAAGCTTTCTTGAGAGCAACACAGTCCTTGAGTCTGATTTCTAATGGAGAGATGGCTTTTTAAAATTCCTCATTTCAAAACACAGAAAACCTTCCTGCGGTGTGAAGGGACGGGGAAAGTACCCTCAATTGTGTGTCTCCTTTTGCAAAATCAGAGGCAGCTCTCTGCCTCCCCACCCACCACCCTTAAAGGGAGGGGCAGTGCCAAGGCCTCTTCCTAGGTCTGAGGCAGCTGGGTGGGTCCCACATACAGGGACAGTTTCATTGTGATTTCCCCAGTGAGAGCAGGAGTGGTGGGGATGCCCTCTCAAGGAACAGGGAAGAGAGGACCGCTTATGGACAGCCCCTCCGTGCTGACCACAGAACTGAGGGTGGGGGGGTGCTGAAAGGTCCTGGGGATGGGACGAAGGGTGGTCACGCTTTAGTGGTGGGTGTGGGGTAACGAGGGTGTAACATTGTGCTCCTACAACTGGTGTCTACTAGAGTTACCTCTACACAAAACAGATACTGAAAAGAGTCCCTCCCTGCCACCCTGATTCCACGAGGACACAATTAGGACAATTAGAAACCATTTCATCCTAGTTGTCATCATTCCCCTTTAAAGTGCTGTCTGGGGACTTTCTCGAAGGCCTTTGGTGCAGAAGCAACAAACTCCCCGTCAATTAGCCCACACCGGCCAGGCTGGGAAGGCTGGCAGGCAGAGGTATGCAGGAGCCTACCGGAGGGGGAAGCTGTGGCTGTGCCCCGGGAGCTGGAGGGCCAGAGGGCCCAGGCCTGGGGCTCAGACCATTGCAGACCAGGGCCCAGAGGGGGCTGGGGTGGGCAATGGGAGCTGCTCCCACCCCCAGTCCCTCATTGAGATCCCGCAGCCTGAGCCAGGCCAACAGCAGCAGGGAGAGCAGCTTTGCTACCACCTGCGGCCAACGGGAGGCGGTTCTGCCAGCAAAACCTGCAAGTCATCCTGCAGCAGAGAGACAGCAGCCTCCGCCCAGGGTTTGCTCTGAAGCCCGACCCACCTGCTGGCTGTCATTTCCCTGCACCGCACCTCCTTGGGGGGCGGGGGACAGGATTCTGTACCCAGTTTCTCAGGTTGGGGATTCTTGCCTGACTTAGAGATGGGGTGGGGGTGGAAATTGCTGATGGAATCTTCATCCTCTCCCTGCACGTCCACAAATGTGTTGGTTTGATCTGTGAAGAGTTGGCGAGGCCTTTTGCCACCTTAAGGGAACTATTTGCCAACCTCTGAAAATGAGGATGGGTCAGGGGAAACAGGACAGGAGCCAAGACACAGGCCTTGTCTGCAGCTTATCTGGGTGGGGTCAAGCCTGGACACCAGATGGTGCCCTGGGCACTGCTGGCTACAGCCCTGGAGTCCCCAGGCTGGGCGGCTAATGCCCAGAATGGCGGCATCCTCAGGCTCTCGGCTGTTAGCTCTCAGCCTCAGCTGATCTGAATCACTGGGAGCCCTGAGGCTCCCAGTTCAGGAGGTCTCCCCACATAACTGTAAAAATGTGGAAATTCTCGCAGATCAACCCAGACTTCCAGCTTCACCTGAAAACTGAAAGCTCCAAGGACACTGGGTCCCCTGTCCATGAAGGAAATAGGTCTTCAGTGACCCTGAGGGGCCATGGAGGGTGGACGCTGTCCCGGCTAGCATCTGCAGAGGTGACGTGTTGGTTTCCTGAGCATCTTCTGGGGAGCAGGGGACCTCCTCTACCTCCAGCACCCTGGACTTGGGCCCTCGTGGCCTTTCCCACCCATACTAAAAAGGACCTCCACTTGTGGACATTGGTTTCAATTTCTTTCCTCCTATTCTGGGAATGGTGGGTGGGGCAAGGCTTCTACCCATGTAGAGGAATAAAGTGAATGCCCAGGCATGTATGTACTATGTAAATCAAATGTGTGTGGTATGCAAATTCATAGACCTTTATTTATAAACAAAACTCTTCGCTCTTGACTAGGGCTAGAGTATTTCATTGCCTTTGGCTGTGAATCTCATTGCTGTTTTCCCACCTTCATGACCCTAGGGAACTGAGTGGATCCAGGGATTTATGTTGCTTGGAAGATGAAAAATAGGAGTGTCCAAGAGAGAAAGAGAAGAAAAGTGTCTGCCTAGAGGCAGGTTTTGGGGGTCAGTTAATGGGGGAGGTGGGGAATGATGGGAGGAAAACTAGGGACATTGGTGCTGGGAAATGCACACTGGTGAAGGCATGGATGTTGGAACATTGTATGACTGAAACCCAGTCATAAACAACTTTGTGACTGATGGTGATTTGATTAAAAATAATAATAAATAAAGAAGAAAAGGAAAAGTCTACTAGGAGGGCCAACGTGACCCAGTTTCCCCCCTACAGAGCACTGTCCACTAACGGTCCATTGTAGCCTTGGGCAAGGTCTCTGGAAGCATCCCTGTGTCCTGATCCTACACAGAGCCTCGCCCTTAGCTCAGATGCTCCTCTGAGAGTGTTTACAGGCCCTGCTCAGCTGTAACAGGTGCCACATACTCATCGTTTTACCTTCATATCTCCAGGTCAATGCTATCATCCAGGACAGCTCCTGAGGCAGGACTGGATGGAAGTGGACCAAACAGAGAATGCGCCAAAGAGGGTGAAGGAAGATCATGAGGCGCTCAGTCAAGCTTGGTCACTGGTAGAAGAATCTGATCTGATACTTGGAGATGCTTGAAATCATCTGAGCCATGAAATATCAAGTCAATGGATTGCTTTAGGGTGAATAATTTCATCTTGGAGTCAGATTACTAGATGTTTTCTTTGCCTGGACAGTTGTCCACACCAGACATCATCTATACTGTTCCCCCTCGTAGAGGATGGGAGAGGCTTCTGAGAAAAACACTAGTTTAGCTTGAACAGACAACACGTGAGAACCATCTTTTTCCCCTTGCCACTCCGATGAGTTAAAGGCGCTGTTGTCCTATAAATTGGCGCTGCTGCTGAACAGCAAGTGCATTGGACCACAGAGGGTCCTGGTAGGTCCTCCAGAAAAGCACCACTTGCAGATATTACTGAAGTTTTAGTAGAGGCTGTCATGCTTCTCTTTATGTGTGAACTCTCCATGGGAGCCTCTGGCTCACAGAGTCTGAGGACCAAGCAGAGAGGACGATAAAAGAAGCACTTTCCTCACTGTGGAAGTGGTTTGGCCCCCCAACACTCTAGATCAGATTTCAGTTCTGGGTTCAGAATAATCCTCCTACACCTGGGCACATCTTCAATCCAGAGAGAAAGTCCAGGTAGCAGGACACAAAATACTTCCTTACTAGAGAAATAGGTTCCTAGTGGGGAAATCTCAGGGTAGCAAAGACAGCCTGAGGCTACTGGGGACATAATGGGAGTTTGGGGGGAGTGACTGCCTGGCCCTGATTCTCCAGGTTCCCCAGACCAAGAAGAGACCTGATGGGTCTGTGAGGTGCAGACCAGCTCTTCTCAGACCTCACAGCACATGCGATTCTTGTTAACATGTGACTAGGCAGGGTAAGGGGAGCCTGGAGTTCTCAGGCACAAGCGATCAGGTGGTCCCAGAGACCCACAGAGCACAGTCCAGGCAGTGCTGGACCAACACCGGCAGCCAGAAACATCTTCCTGTGGAGAAGGCGCTAATTTCCCCAAATGGTCCAGCCCTCACGTCCACTGTATCAGCAGCTCCCCTCTTGAGTGCTCCAGTTAAAACCATCTCCACTCATTGCTTACATTTGTGGAACCTAAACAGGATGGCAGGCCCAAAAAGCTCAGAAAATGGAGTAAACAAGGAAAATGAAAGGAGGAAGGAGCAGGGGCGTGAGGCAGTGAGAACAGGAGTGGCTCTCTTCTTCCTTCGCCCCCGGAGCGATGAGAATGCTCTGAGGCCTCTTCATTAGACAAAAGGAAAAGAGCTGTGTTGCAGAGTGAGGAGGGAGGAGTCGAAAGGAGAATGCAGAGGTACGCTGAGCTGGTTGGCCACAGGTCTCTCCTTCCACCTTTGGGCTAAGCCGGTTAAGCTGCCACCATCTCCTCCGGGACCCCTAAGTTACCAGCTGCCCGCAGGAAGGGCCTCTTCCACAGGGACTTTAAGCTTGCCTTTGTGATTTTCTCTGGGCTATAGCTAGACACCGATAGATCACAGGGACCTCCCAGGCTGGGTAGGAAGCCCAAGTGAGTAGGAGAGGCTCAGGGTCACCGCAGCCACCGCACCCTCGTCCTGTCCTGTCTTCTCAGAGCTTAGGAGTTTCCCAGCTGCTTAGCAAGAATACTAATGGCAATCCTCAATAGGATGATTTTTTTTAAAATTGAGAATTGATTTCCTATCTGGCTTCCCACACATCCTATCTGTATAAATGAACTCATCTACTGCATCTAAGTGCCCGCTGGATTCTGAGAGTCCACTCAATGTTTGGCTCACAATAAGGGAAAAAAGGCAAATACAGTATTCATACACACCCCTGATGACAAGGTGAGGCTAATATCCCAAGAGGGACTTCCCGGATTGGGAGAGGCAGACTGACAGAACTGACTGTGAGGCACAGAAGACAGGGAAGACCACTCCGAGAATGGGACATTTCTGATGAGGCCTAGAGGAAGAGAAGGCATTGCACAAGGGAAGGTGAGTGGAGAAAGTATATTAGGTGTGAAGGTTCTCGGTGGAAAAAGATTGAGTGTAGCTTGGGAGACCCAAGAGGCCAAGGTGAGTTAGGAGGGGCCAAGTGGGGCAATGTGAGGTGCGGGTGGGGTGGGGGACAGCAGCGTAAAGCCGCCCCCCTTACAGTTCTTTGAGTGAGGTCTATGTCTGGGCCAGATGATCCAAATACTAGCCCGGGTGCCGATAGTGATTGTCACCTATATGGAAGAGTTTGGACACAGGCTGGTCCCGTGGGTGCAGGTTTGTGTGAACCTGGGCCTTCCACACTCTCTGGAGCAGGCGGGCAGCCCAACTCTCTGTGGAAGCTTGAGCTCTCTGTTCTCTGAGGAAGCTGAGAGGCAGGAGCCCTGACATGTTATGCTCTGTCCCCTCCAGGAAACCCAGTGGAGTGTTGAGGAGTTGCGGTGAGGCTGGGCTTGTTGGTATAGACTGAACCCCACTCACCCTATCCACACCAAACAAGAGAAAAGGCAGATCCACAGACCTTCATTGGCGTAGCCCCTAATAGTTCCGTAAGTCTGAGTCAGCACTGGGCCTCTGGAGGGCTCTGCAGTGCCAGGGGAGACTGCAGACACAGGTCTTCTCACACCCTGACAGGAGCAGAGGTGGTGCCCGCTGTTGGGCTCTGAGCATCTAGCCTTAGGGCCTGGCACTTTCCCACCATGGGCCCCAAGGGCGACCCAGAAGTGGGCCCCTGTTCTCAGGGCAATAAAAAATGACCAAATGTTTACACCCACGTGAAAAACATCTGTGCTTATCCAAGATAACTGGGAGACTGGCTGACAAATGATATATATCTAAGGTGAGGCAGAATGTGCCTGGTCTTCTGACCACAGGAATATGTAAATCAACGATAGTTATCTGTTGCAATGGCCTTGCAAATGCTACGTGACTTGTGCTCGCATCCCCTCTACTCAAAAACTGTATAAAAGGTTTAAACTGTACTCAGTAAATGGGAACTGCTCTCCAGGACCCCCCCACCTGCATTGGTGTCTCTTTCTGCAGCAACAGCAAGGCAGTAGCTTCTCCCAAGTCCTTCCCTCTCGCAGGGTTGAAGTCCGGCAAGATCCAGGTCTCCCTCATTTGTGCAGGGCAGGGGGAGGGACTGTCCCAAGGGAGAAACTGTGCCAAGTGCTCGTGGGGGGCTGATCACACTCATGCCTCCAAGGAGCACCCTCTCTCACCCTCTTGGGAGAGCCCTTCTGACACACTGGGCCTGGTCTTACTAATGAGACATCAACAGTTGTGATGCCATCAGAGCCCGATAAGCTGAAGTGCATCAATCTTTTGCTCTCCTTGAAGCCAGAATCCTGTAGAGGCTTCGGCTAACACACAGTGCCGTGTGGTAGAGAACCAAGGAGCCCCAGCTGACACGAGTGGAGATATATTAAAGTCCACATGACCTCATGAGTGCACAACACGAGAACCGCCCAGCTCAAACAGAACTAGGCAAAAAAATGTTTGCTTTATGGTGCTAGGAATTGAATCCATTGACTTACACATTTACAATGATAGTGTTTTCTTTTTGGGACTTCCCAAGAAATATCAGAAGGCCTAAAGCCAATTTTAGTGCTCATTATCTCGGCCAGACAGTGGGATATTTAGGCACAGCTATGTTAGGCTGATCAGGTTCTATGGTGTGGGGCCACCAGGCAACCAAAATATTTGTTGTTTTAAGCAACTACTTTTTCTAGGAGTTGGTTCCATGACAATAATTATTGGATATAGTACATAAACAAACACTCATGACAGCCTTTCCTGGGATGACAGTCCCAGGAGGAAGCATTCCCCCACCCCCCCCACGGCCTCCATATTTTCTAATGTTTCTTTCCAGCATTTAAGAGTAGGGTGTTACATCCATCAAGAGTGTTCCGAAAACAGGGAGAGAATTGTTGGGGCTTTATCCTCCATTGCTCATTGAAACCCCCCAGTTCCAGTGAGAGGACCTAGCTGTGCTCCATCCCCCCACCACTCCCAGGGGTCTTGCTCAAGATCCCCCAAATTTTCATCGTATCTTTGAATCTTCCATTCTCTCCCATCCTGACTTCCATCCTCCACGGGGCCCCTTTCCCTCTTGACTTACGCCCAATGCAATCAGAAGCACAAGGCAGTTGCTTCCAACAGAGCTGTGGTTAACCTCTGTGGATCTTGAAGAGTTTTTTCCAATTCTGCTCTCCAGCAACTTACCATCATTCTCAGGAGGCTGCCCTTCACTGGTGGTCTCTCGCCAGCCAGCACCCCACTGTGCCCCACTGCCCAAGGTGTGGGTGTCTTCTCCGCTCTCTCCTGTACCTGCTCATCCTCACCCCTGAGGGCCCAGTATTCTCTTTCCCTGTCACTCACTCTGATGACAGTTGCTCGGGGTCTTTGGTCTCATTGAGAGAGCTTACAAGACAGCTGAGACTCTAAGAGGCCACACTTTCTCCCCTCCCCCTGCTCAGGTCACTGCCCAGAGTCCTAAGGGCGGATGTCACTCAGCATCTCCTGCCCTCTCCCACCTCCCAGCCTAGCCCCAGAGCCCAGAGGCACGCGGACTTGCCCTCAGTTCCCAGCTGTGGGTAGGTTGAGGACTGGGAGCGAGTCCTGGCCTCCAAGTGGGATGTGCTGGGATGCTGAGGGGGAATGCCTGGGGCTCTCTGCCCCCAGCTTGGAATGAACCCCATGGCGAGGCAAGGTGAGGTGAGCAGGCATGCTGACCTGTGCTGTTCTGCTCCCCATGGTAATGCACATGTGCCCAGCCCATAAATATCTTATTTTGTGTTCCTGCCAGCCCCTACTAATAGGGCTAATGCTTCCTGAGGAGCCGCCCAAAGCTGCATTAGTCGCAGATGTTTGATTGATTTAGAGCAAAGCGCCTGACCACCAACCTCTCTCTCTGGTTCCTCTTCCTGCCACTTTGCTTGCAGGGTTATCTCTGAAATGCAATTAAGGGTTTAAAAGTACATTTTCAGGAAGATGCAGAATTGATGAGGGGAGCTGGGCCCCTGTGGGTGCCTCCATATTGTTCCAATTCCAGGCAGGGGCTGGACCCTGTCTGGAGCCGTGTCCACACCCTCTAAAGTCTTGGAGGTGAAAATCTCTCCCTTCCTGCAGGGGCCCTGGGGGGCTTGATGAGTGGGTTGCCACCTCCTTGGTCCTCTGGTTACCAGTGAGGTTTCTGGGAGGGAAATAGAGCTGCTCGTGGGGTGCCCCATGGACCGCCCCTGAGAACTTCTGTCCAGCCCTGCACCTGTGGAGAGAGGGAGAGGGTCATGTTGTTACTAGAGATGGGGACCATCAGGAGCAGGACCCTGTAACCTAGAGCCCAGGTAGTAGAGTCCAAAAGCAGTTGCTTGCTGAGATGCAGCCCTTCTTGGTCCTTGGCAGGCATAGCCCCGGGGTTCCTTCAAGCCGGCATAAGGAGCGGCCAGGACTGTGGGAGCAGGCAGATGTGGCCTCCACCAGGACAAGTCCAGGTAGCTGCTGCATGTGCAGACCAGCTCCAGCTGACTGTCAGGAGTGTGACTAATGGGGCCACTGAGTCCTCAGGGTGATGGCAAACAGGAAGATGAACCGAGCAGAGTGGTTGGTCCTTAGAACTGCTACTACAAATGACCGAGAGCTCCCACCACACACAACACTCAGGAGGGGACACTGGTGGAGGTACCAGGAGGGCTTAGTTTTTAATTCTATAGGGGCCAGGCCTAAAGGTGCCCAGGGCACCTGGGGTGCCAGAGTTCCACCTTTGAGCATCATGCATGTGCTCTACTACTAGACTGGATGCTGTGCCTACAGAATTCTCTCCAGGAGAGGTCTGCATGCTGGGGGAGAGAGTCTAAGGCGGGGGTGTCTGGAGAATGCCCGCCCAGGGGTTGCCCGACAGTGTGTTGGTCTGAGTTGCGCTACCCTGTCCTGTAGCTCTTCCCACTATACACCGCATCCAGGGGTGGCCTGGCTGGGTGACGCCAGGTGTGCAGGCTGCATGCTCTCCACTGCTCTCCCTGCGGGCTTGTGCCCACCCAGGTCCTTTGCCTGGACCAGCCTATCCTCTTCTCTCTCCCTGTTCTTCACTGTGTGTTTGTGGTAGGCTCATTGCTGCCTGAGGGTCTCATTCCCTGAGGTGCACTCCTGGGCATCAGGGGTGACAGATGTTGGAGTCATGTTTGCCCCCTTGGTGACGTGACAGCAAGAGTTGCTGTGCTTCAGATCCCACCGGCCCCTGCGTGTCCAGCTCCACGTGTGCCTTTCGGAGCAATGACGAATGAGTGACTCCACGTGAAATCATCTATTCAAGAGCTTGAAATTGAGTCTATTTATTGGGAACAGTTAGTAGGTTCCTAATGACAGGAGGAGGCAGCTGTCAAAGCCCTCAGTGGGAGGACAGTGAGGATATAGTAGAGGAGGTGAGGCTCTTACCTTGCATGTGGCATGTTTGAACCCCCAGGACCACGTATGGACTCCCAAAACACTGCCAGGGTTTACTCCTGAGCCCAGGGCCAGGAGTAGCCAATAAATAATGCTGGATGTGTCCTAAAACAACTCTCTTGGGGAGGGGAGACATTGAGAATTGGGGCCAGAGTGATAGTACAGCAGGTAGGGGGTTTGCCTTGCACAGAGGCAACCTGGGTTCTATCCCCATATGATCCCATATGGTCCCCAGAACACTGCCAGGAGTAATTCCCAAGTGCAGAGTCAGGAGTAATCCCTGAGCAATTCTGGGTGTGGCCCCACAACAAACAAATAGAAAAAAAGAATAAAACAAAATAGACACTGAGAATTGCTTTATCGCCACCCTCAAGATTCTTTTAGGTGTAAAAACATGTGAATTATTTATTTCTCCCATGGAACGGCAATTTGTATGGGTATTCTTTTGTTTGTTTCTTTTATGTTTTGGTGTGAGGGCCATACCCAGCAGTATTCAGGCCTTCTATCGTAGCTCTGTACTCAGGAATCACTCATGCCAGGGCTCGGGGGGCCTATGGGTGCTGTAGATAACTGCCTTGGTCATGAGCAAGGAATAGGCCTACACGCACTACTGTTGCTCCAACCCCAAACTTGTGAGTTTTAAGGCCAGGTGGCACTAAGGTGGCGAAGTGAGGCCAAGGCCAAGCTAGACCTCCATCCCACGTTTAAATTCCTGCTTGACTTCACCAAGTCTCTTAGAATCTGTTTTCTACTTTGTTAACCAGGAATCAGAAGCCATGCCTTCCCTGGTGGATCTGAGGAAGAGGCAGTCCGATCACCTTACTGGTGAGGAAGCTGGCGGGCTTGCCCTTCCCTCCCTTAAGCTCAGCTGGCAGTGCTCTTCCACCCCTCTTCCTCCTTATTCCTTTGTTGTAGACCCGCAGAACCAGCTGGGGAACTTTCCTTGTGCCCCTTCCTCCCCTCACCCCCCCGCTCCTTGGGCTAGCTCTGGGTGTCTGCCGTTCAGTAGGGATTCCAGTGGAAGGAGAAAAAGATAAAGTTGTTTTATCGTTAGAGGTTTTTACTAACCATGCAGTTGGGTTTCAGGAGAGTGATGCATGGACATGCATTTACAGCTGAAGTTGTAGATCTGTTTTTAGAAATTATTAACAGGCATTAAACAAAAACAGGCTTTATTAATAATTCACCAGAAAAAAAGACGCGGTGCAATATCCCGCAATAAAATCTTTAATGCGGAACAAGCGTTCCCTGTCCCTCCCCCCCTTCTCTCGACATTACAAGGTCCCAAATCCTCTGTAATCTAAAAGAAGAGTGGACCTAAAAGGAATTTATCAGTAGAGAGGAGCATGATTCTAAGTCTCTGGAGTATCCAAATGGAAACATGGGACAAATGTTTGGTGCCGATACTTGGAAATAGAATCATGTGAAGCAAGAAGAGGGAGGCCTGGGGTATGTATCACAGATGGGACTCATTAATCCACGGGTGCCACCAACCACACTGGTACCCACACCCCTCAGGCAGATTTATCCCCCACTTCCCGGGTCCCCGTGGGATAGTACTGGGATGTCTCCTGCGTTCGGTCCTAAGGATCTCGCTGGAAGCAGGTTGTTCTTAAATCTTGCCCTTTCTTCCCTTTCCCGCTTCCCCTGAGTCACTCCACAAATAAATTGCCACCACCCAAGTCTTCTTGGGGTTTGCTGGGACAATGGAGAGGTGAGAAGGAAGAGGGGGAAAGTGTGCAAACAAGAGGGGGAGCACTGTGGCCTCCATCACACTGGGGGACCATCTCCTACACAGAAGAGCTGGGCTTGGGACGCTGGAGCCCTTATTTCTCCAGGCCCTTCTGTGTCGAGGGTTGAGCCTGTTAGTGTTAAGCCTCCTCTGACCATACCCCATTGCTCTGACCAAGGTCCTAATCCCAGCAAAAGCTTCTTTTTTTTTCAAAAGTGCAAATATATATATATATATATATATATATTGCTTTTTTGGGGTCACATCCGGCGATGCTCAGGAGTTACTCCTGGCTCTTTGCTCAGGAATTACTCCTGGCGGTGCTCAGAGGACCATATGGGATGCTGGGGATTGAACCTGGGTCGGTGGCGTACAAGGCAAACACCCTACCCACTGTGCTATAGCTCTTGCCAATATATGTATATATATATATTTTTGCATGCATATGAGCTCATTGATTTGTTAAGATATACTTTTTAATCTGTCATTAGATATGAATGCTGTTGGTTTAAGTAATTGGTCCGTAAATCTTGATTGGTCTTTGAACCAGTGCTGGTACTGCATAAAATAATCTCTGGTATTATTTAATACTCATTGTCAGTTCCTTGCTATTGACACACGGCAAGTCAACTATTTTAGGGATGAGCCTGAGGTTCCAGCAGAAGTTTCTAAGACAAAATTCCCAAAGAGGGGAAGCGCTAATCTCCTGGAAATGATCTATCATAGTTGATGAGAATTCAGGAGGCCAGAAATCAGGGCAGGCCAGTGACAATATCTGCTCTACTTGCCCTCTCTGAGATGAGTATGTGCAGAGAAAAAAGGTGGGGCCAGACAAGAACGTGGAAATAAAATGTGGTGCCCAGTGCTGAGGAACTCTTGGGGGCTGTGTCCAGCGGGCAGAACTCTGATCACCAGCACTCACCTAAGGAAACAACACAGAAGGTAAGACATGCTGAGAACAGAGAGCAGCTCTCAGGCAGACGGCTGGCTTTCAGTGTCCAGTGCCTCCTAGAATTTCTGGTGCTCTCTCCCCTGCAGGATGCCCCTTTGGCTATGAAAAGTGCCTTCTGGATAACCCCTGGCTGCTGGAGTCCTGTAATGAGTACTGTAATGTCCTGTCTGTAGTTAATCCACTTCTCGAATAACATTCCTGGACCTTCAAAATTCTCTCCTTTCCCAGACCTGATGTTCAGAGAAAGACCAGTGACCACAGGAGGTGAACTAGGACACTAAATTCAGACCCAATCACAAAGGATTGGAGGCTTCAAAGTTCTCTTAGGGACATTTGTAGTTTAAAGCAGGAGGTGGGGTGTTCAGGCAACCAAAAGAGAGGGTTGCTTGAATACTAATAAAACTCACAAGAAGTCCTTATAAAACTTCTAGAGAAAGGCATCAGATACCTTCGTGCCTTAGGGAGGCTATGAGTTCTGAAGCAAAGGTCCTCTGGTTCACAATTTCGTATATTGGTGGTGGAAATGGGGCACTGGTGGAGGGATGGGTGCTGGAATACTGTATTACCAAGAGCCAATTATGAACACCTTTGTAATTGTATGTCTCACGGTGGTATAATAAAAAAATTAAAAAACAAAAAAAAATTAAAAAAAAACAAAATTTCATAGAATATCACCTTGCACCCAGCACACTCAACACAGGTCGTAAGTGACCTAGCTTCCCTCGGCCTGTGTTTTTCATCTGCAGAAAGAGTCCATGAGACTTTCTTTATAGGCGTGTGATGAGGATTAAATAAGGTCATGTAGCCAAAGAATTTAGAACTGCATCTGGGACACAGCAAAGTCTCTGTAAAGCGTCTGCCACTATGGTGTCCTCTGGTAGTGTGACTGAATGGAAATACTTGTCACTTGTCACTTGTGTTCCCGTTGTTCATTGATTTGCTCTAGCGGACGCCAGTAAAGTCTCCATTCATTGGGAATGAGGTCCATTATTGTTACTGTTTTTGGCATATGAATACACCATGGGTAGCTTGCCAGTCTCTGCCGTGGCTCTGGGTTCATCCCAGGGGACCCAGTCTTTTTCTATGTCAGACCATCAACCATCCAGGGCCCATGGGGCAGAGCACTGGGAGTGTAGACAAGCCTGTCTCCTGTCTGCCACCTGCCAAGGTAGCCAGGAACTGCAGCCACACCTGCAACACCTTGAAAGGCAGGAACTGCATTCATTAATGGGATATCATGGAACCACAAGGAAACTAATTTTTCATCTTTCATTATGCAGAAGCAGGAGCTTGCACCACTAGGGAACCAGTGTTCTAGTCCCCAGCCAGAAGGAAATAGGCAACAGACTCCAGTTCTCCTGTAGGGAAGTATGCCAGGATTCAGTGGGCCACCGATCACTCATCACTCATACAATAGGCAGTGCTGATTCCCTTGCCCGAATAATGTCCCAGATGTCCAGTATGAGCTGACCCTCTGCCCCCATCCACCCACACCAGACTTAATGAGGAGATGCCAGAAAAGGCTTGTCACTCCCACCTTTCACCCTGTCCTTTGGGAGTCAGTGGGTTCAGTGGAGGAGTGATGCTCTACCCATTTCCAATGGGAGCGAGGGAATGATGACAAGTGGGGTCTAACAGTCTGCTTCCCTCTCCAGCAATTTTTCTGGTGTTTCTTGATCCAGTGGGAAGATTAACTTATGCACCCACTTGGAGGCAATGAGGTACAGTAAGTCACTTTCACTATAAAACTCTAGTAAGGTGCAGCTGAACACCCACCCCATCCTGCAATGAGGCCATGGGCTTGAGTGTTCCACTACAGCAGGGAGGTGACAGGAGGTCAGGGATTTACTCCCCATGAGACACCTTAGCTTCTCTACATGGCACTGCCTGCTGAAGAATAATATTCAAGTCCCAAGTCCCTTAGCTTAATAGCTCAGATCTCCAGCAGAAAACAGGCGCTACTCAGACCAAGAACCAGAAAGGTTAAATAAGAAAAGAGAACTTGAATAAGAAGAGAGAAAACTTCATTGAGAAAAGACATGCAATAGACACCAACACTGAGATGAATTAGAAGCTGGAATTATTGAGAAGGCAATGAAAACAATTATCATGAAAATACATCAGCAAAGTATTGAACTATCTTATGAAATTAAAAGCTTCTTTTTTTTTTGCGCCACACCTGGCTCTGTGCTCAGGGATCGTTCCTGGCACTGCTCAGGGAGCCATTCGTGGTGTTGTGTTCCAAACCTGGGTTGGACATGAAGTGACTTACTGCTGTAATACCTTTCCAACACGTATATGAAAATAATTTTAAAAATAAAAAAAAATCTCAGCAAAGAAGGAGAAGTGATCAAAAAGAATCAAACAGAAATCACAAAAGTCCTAGAAAAAAAGACAGTTAAAAAATAAATTTAACTTTGAGACATCTGTTTCAACTAGGCAGAAACTAAAAAATCCTTAAATATATATGGTACCCATAGAAAAACACAGATACACCCAGCAGAGCAGAAACCAGCTTTCCCCGTTGAACCCCCTGCATTCCATGGAACATGAGAGCGACTTCCGACCCGAGTCCACCATCCCAATAGAGCCTCAGAATAACCCAGGAAACCCCCACCTTGCTGGCAGCGATCTTCACAATCCACACTCCACAGCTCATAAGATCTCCACCCAAGAGATTAAGCCAGTCTCCAGCCCAGCTTGTCAGAAACCCAGCCTACAAGGACCCACCCTGCAGAGACCCACCCTTTAGAGGAGAGTATTTCAAGCCCAGGAATGCTTGAGCCCCAAACACAGATACACCCGGCAGAGCAGAAACCAGCTTTCCCCGTTGAACCCCCTGCATTCCATGGACCACGAGAGTGACTTCCGGCCGGAGTCCACCATCCCAAAGAGTCTCAGAAGAAGCTCCAAATTTACCTACAAATTGCAATGAATATTCTACCCACCCCCTCTGAGAGAGCCCCACAAGGTAATGAGAGTATAGCGCCCGCACGGCAGAGCCTGGCAAGCTCTCTGATGTGTGTTCAATATGACAAAACCAGTAACAAAAATGTTTATTTTCCTGACCCTGAAAGAGCCCTTAATACAGCAGCAGTAAGAAAGGCGAACAAGCAGTGCCTGATAAAATTTCATGGCCATCCTAGGCTGCCAAAATGAAGAAGGACTAAAATGACTGTCTGTACTTTCAATGCATGTATGCTGGCATCAGACGCATATATTGAGGATCTGATGGTGCAAGCGCAAAAGATCAAGTACGACATCATTTGTCTGACTGAGACGAGGAGGCGTCAGTCGCATCACGCTGTATTTGACACCGGAGAAGAATTGTTCCTTGGAACATGCAACGAAAGAGGCGTCTGTGGTGTTGGTGTCCTTGTCAACACGAACATGGCCATCAACATTGATTCATTTGAATGCCTAACAAACCGGATAGGACGATTACACTTGAAGAGATGTGGCCCACTGCCAGTAATTTCTATCTTTAATGTCTACGCACCAACATCCACATAAAAAGAAGATGAAATTGAGAAATTCTACATGGAGTTGGAGGAGTTCTATAAAAAAAGATCACACCTTCTACAAGATCATAGTCGGTGATTTTAATGCCATGATAGGACCCGCGAAGATCAGCTGAAGAACTCCACATGGGGAGTCCACATGGGGACTCATGGCCTAGAATAGAACAAACAGGGTGAGGGACTATCTGAGTTCATCATGTCCACCAAGACCATTCATGGGAACTCACAGTTCCAGAAGGCTGAAGTGAAATGTTGGACATGGGAATCTCCTGGTGGACAGTTCCACAATGAAATTGACTACATCATCTTCAATCGACGGTTTTGTCTGACCGATGTTGCTGTCATCCCCAAATTCCAAAGAGGATCGGACCACTGTCTCCTTCGTGCAAAATTCTACCTCCCACAATGGGGAGAAAAGGCTGCAAAGTTTAAGAAGAGAACTCCCAGAATGACCACCAACTGGGAACTCTTTGGCACCATTGCAGCAACATGGGAAGATACTATCATTGATGACATCGATGAAGAATACAACCGACTGGTTCAGCACCTCCATGATTGTGTGAAGAATGCCAAGAGAAAGACACAAAAGGACACCTGTCTTCAGAAACTCTCAAGCTCATTCGCCAGCGTGGCAAGGCGTGAGCCTCAGGAGACCAAATGCTAACGTCCAAGCTTGCTAAGTGGTGCAGAGAAGCGATAAAAGAAGACCTCAAAGACAGAAGAGCAGAAATACTGGAAGATGCAGCAGAAGCTTGGAAAAGCATTCGCACCACCCTCCTGTCCTTCGCCAACTATAAGACTAAGATGACTGCCCTCCGACGACCTGATGGATCTATCACATCTTCCAGAAAGGCAATGGAGAAGATTATCCATGGACTTCTACTCAGATCTCTTTGATAAGCACATCCACCTGTCCACATACCAAATTCCACAGGATGGATATGTCATTCCCAATGTTCTCCCTTCTGAAATCCGACATGCCATTTCTTGGTAAAGAAGGGAACAGCACCAGGCCCAGCAAAGCCAGACCCGAACACCTGAAGAATCTGCTGTCAGTACTCATCAATACACTAGCTCGGCTCTTCACACGCTACCTGTCCGAATGCAAGGTGCCCTCCCAATGGAAAACCAGCAGGACAGTTCTACTGTTCAAGAAGGGAGACATTCATGACATCAGCAACTATCGCCCCATCTGCCTATTGTCCGTCATCTACAAGCTGTTTACATGAGTCATCCTGAACAGGATTGGCAGAACACTAGATGAAGGACAACCATGTGAGCAAGCTGGCTTCTGGAAAGGATTCAGCACAATCGACCATATCCACACAGTAACCAAGCTCATTGAGGTTTGTAGGGAGTACAAGATGCCGCTCTGTCTCACATTCATTGACTTAAGAAAGCCTTTGATTCTGTGGAGACTGAAGCAGTCATCGAAGCCCTAGCCAAACAGGGTGTTCAAACCCAATACATCAAGATCCTTTGTGAGCTGTATTACGGATTCACCACCAGGATCTCACCATTCTACAAAGAAGTGATCATTGATGTCAAAAGAGGGGTTCGACAGGGTGATACCATTTCACCAAAACTCTTCAGCACCACCCTCGAGAAGATCATGTGACAATTAGAATGGGAAGGAATGGGAGTGAAGATAGATGGTCGGCAACTACACCACCTCCGCTGCTGACATCATTCTAATAACACCAAACATTAGCCAAGCGGCACAAATGCTGGCTGACTTCAATCGAGAATGTGGAAAGATAGGTCTACAGCTGAATCTAAAAGAAAACTATATTTATGAAAAATGAACTAGTTCCTGAGGCCCCATTCACTCTCAATGGAACAGACATCTCTGAATGCAGCAGTTATGTGTACCTAGGTCGAGAAGTCAACATGATGAATGACCTAAAACCTGAGCTGCGCAGGAGGAAGAGAGTGGCATGGAATGCCTTCAAAGGCATCGAAGAAATAGCTAAAAGACAAAGAACCTCCGGCTCCGGGCACATCTCTTTGACTCCACCATTCTCCCTGCATTAACATATGCCTCAGAGACCTGGGCTCTACAAAAGCAGGATGAGAATGCTATTCGGGTCTCCCAGAGAGGAATCGAAAGAGCTATGCTTGGAATATCACGTCTCACTCAAGTGAGAGAAGGAATCCGGAGTTCTGACCTCCGTCGCTATTCCAGAATCAGGGACGCTGTCTCGTTTGCCAAGGCATCAAAAAATCAGATGGGCTGGACATGTAATGCGATTTGGAGATGACCGCTGGACTAGAGCTGTTACCGACTGGATCCCACGGGATGTCAAAAGATCACGTGGCCGCCCACCTACAAGATGGTCAGACTTCCTTGTCAAGACCCTGAAGGAACGGTTTGAGGCTCTTCATATTCCTGAATCAACCAGATGCCATTGGGCTACATTGGTGCGTGATAGGGTCCAATGCAAATGTTACTGGCTCCCACTCGAGCAAATCGATGAATAACGGGATTCAAGTGATCAGGTGACTCATAGAAAATATCACACTTAATGGTGAAAGTCTCAAGGCTTTCTACTTAAGACTAGAAATAATACCAAAATGTCTGTTCTTATTCAGCTTCTTTCAGCAGCATTAGACTGGGGCTCTGGTGAAGAAAGGCACTAAAAGGCAACTTCATTGAAAGATGTAAAACCATTTCTATTTTACGATGACATGATTTTATGTATAGAAAATTCTAGAGAGAGAAAAAAGAACAAATTAAGAAAAAGAACAAACATGTCATTAAAGTTTAAGATTTAAGATCAATACTCAAAAAAACAATTGTATTTCTCACAATGAATAAAACAAAAATGAAATTAATTAAAGCAACTACATAAACATTACACTAGCACCTCATTAGCAAATACTTAGGATTAAATTTAACAAGCATACAAGAACTATTACATTGAAAAATTACAAAGCATTATTGAAGGAAATGAAGATCTAAATAAATAGAAAGATCCATATTCATGGATTTTTAATATTATAGAATTTACAACAGTATACAAGTATATCTATATATTAAACACATTTCTTTTTTTTTTTTCTTTTTTTTTTTTTTTTTTGCTTTTTGGGTCACACCGGCGATGCTCAGGGGTTACTCCTGGCTCTGCACTCAGGAATCACTCCTGGCGATGCTCGGGGGACCATATGGGATGCCGGGGATCGAACCTGGGCCAGCGCAGGCCTGCCGCATGCAAAGCAAACGCCCTACCCGCTGGGCTATCGCTCCGGCCCCTTAAACACATTTCTTATAAAAATTTCAACTGTTATATTTATAGATTGGCGAACTGATCTTAATATTTATAGAGAAATATAAAGGACCCCAAACAGTCAAGGCATTCTTGAAAATAACGAGTTTTCCAATTCCAAAACATTCTATAATGTTATAGTAACGATACAATAAAGTAATCAGTAAAGGCAAAGACACTGTCTCCATCCATGACCTTTATCATGAGACTGTAGTTCTAGTACTAATGACCATTGGGTTGTCCTCTTCTGATTTTTTCTGTTCTTTAGTTTCATATCCTTGTATTACACACATGAGCAAAATCATTCCACACTTGTACTTTATTTCTGATTTACTTTGTTTCACTGATTCCCTCAAAATCATTCCATTTTTTTGTAAATAATAAAATTAAATCTTTTCCATAACTGAACAGTCGGCCATTGTGTAAATGGACCACTTATTCACTCACCTGCTGATAGTTTAGATATTATAAATAGCTAAGAACAGAGAGTAGTCATTAATGTTGGAGTGGATATAGCTATTTGTGTAAAGTTTTTCATGTTGTTTAGATAAACAGTCCAATGTAGCATTGCTGGATTATATGATAACTCTTATCTGTAGTTTAAGGAGACTCCATAACCTTTTTCTAAACAGTGGCATCAGTTTTCTGATTCCTGCTAACGCTAGTACGAGTTTTGCCTCTACATACTTTGCAAAGCTCATTATTTCTTCTTCTGCTCTAAGTCATTTTCAGTTATGAAGGGTGTAGGTATCTCACTGCATTTGCATGTTCTGATGATCAATGATAATGAGCAGTTTTTCATACCCTTATTAGCTATCTGTATGTCCTCTTTATTTATTTTTTTTCTGGGATTGGGAGGTGCTCTCCAGTGGTGCTGGATTCCACCAGGGCTAAACCTGGCAATGAAAAGGTGGTCTTTTAGGATTGGATCTCAAAATCAATGTCTTATGCATATTGGATATATACCCGAGCCTCTGTATGTCCTCTTTGAAGCAGGGTTTATTCAATTTCTTTGCCTTTGCCATTTTTTCAGTTCTTTTTACCTTGACTAAGTTTTTTTTTATGTACATGGACACCAAACTCATCAGACGGTGGTGTGCAAATTTCTTTTTCCATTCAGTAGTACAGTATTTTCATTCTGTTTATATTTTCCTACTTTTGTACAAAAGTTTTTCAACTTATTGTAGTAGTAATAGTTCTTTATTTCCCTTGTTGTTGGGGTTTCTAGTCCTAAGGAAATCTCTAATGCTAATGTCATGGAATATTTCACCTGTTTTTCTTCTTTGTACTTTATGTTCTGGTATCTTACATCCAGGGCTCTAACCCCTTTTTGAGTTTATTTTTGTAAGCAGTTCTAGAAAAATATTCTTTTTATTTTATTACACCACTTTTAGACATACAATTGCAATATGCTCATGCTCAGGTTTTTGGTTCCGGTGTTCCAACACCCATCCCTCCACCCGAACCCATCTCCCATCACCAATGTCCCCCCCTCCCTCCCCTCTCCCTCACCCCCAACTACTTGGCAGGTTCTGTATGTCTTTTCTCTCCTCTTCTATCTCTCCCCCCTGCCTACCTTTCCTACACGTAGAATGCAGTACATTTAAGACATAACTGTTTCCACTAGTTTGATGGACCATGTGGCATAGCGGCAGTGCAACTTAGGGGCCTCATGGTCAGCATTCAGACAGCAAAAATGGCAGCTAATGTGGTGGGTGAGTCTCATCCAGCTGCTTCCGGGACCCCCCAGAGGTGATGGGCCAACCCAAAACCCATCTGTCCTCCTGGGGGGCCTCATGGTCAGCTGAGCTGGGGAGAGCCAAGTTCCAGTTCCCCCAGCTGCGTCTGAGGCTCTGCATGCTATGGCTGGTCACCCCAGGGCAGCTCCTGGGGGGGGCTACCGGGCTCAGACCAAATGGAGAGGGGAAGGGGCGACCCCAGCTCCATCTGGCGAATTCCCAGTTATTCTCACCTCTGGGAGCTGCTCACCTGGGCTCGAACTCCTCTTGCTCTATTAATCTGGTCTTGAGGTCAGCGTCACTCCCGGGCAGACTCTGATGTGCTGCAGCATCCAGAACAGCAAAAATGGCAGCTAATGTGGTGGGCGAGTCTCATCCAGATGCTTCCAAGACCCCCCAGAGGTGATGGGCCCACACCCAAAACCCATCTGTCCTCCTGGGGACCCCCATGGTCAGTTGAGCTAGGGGAGAGCCAAGTTCCAGTTCCCCAAATTGTGTTTGAGCCTCTGCATGTTATGGCTGGTCACCCCAGGGCAGCTCGTGGGCGCAGGACCACAGGGCTCAGACAAAATGGAGAGGGGAAGGGGCAACCGCAACTCCATCTGACGAATTCCTGGTGATTCTCGCTCTGGTACCTGCCCACCTGGGCACGAACTCGTCTTGCTCTGTTAATCCGGTCTTGAGGTCAGCGTCACTCCTGGGCGGACTCTGCTGTGCTGCAGTGTCTGGACAGCAAAAATGGCAGCTAATGTGGTGGGCGAGTCTCATCGGCTGCTTCCAAGACCCCACCAGAGGTGATAGGCCACCCTCCCAAAACCCATCTGTCCTCCTGGGGGCCCCATGGTCAGCTGAGCTAGGGGAGAGCCGAGTTCCAGTTCCCCACCTGCTCTTGAGGCTCTGGGTGCTATGGCTGGTCGCCCCAGGGCAGCTCATGGGCGGGGCTACTGGGCTCAGACAAAATGGAGAGGGGAAGGGCCGACCCCAGCTCTATCTGACAAATTCTCGGTGATTCCCGCCTCTGGGAGCTGCCTACCTGGGCTCGAACTCGTTTTGCTCTGTTAATCTGGTCTTGAGGTCAGCATCCCTCCTGGGTAGGCTCTGATGTGCTAGAGCATCCAGACAGCGAAAATGGCAGCTAATGTGGTGGGCGAGTCTCATCCGGCTGCATCCGGGACCCCCGGAGGGTGATGGGCCACCTCCAAAACTCATCTGTCCTCCTGGGGGCCTATGGTCAGCTGAGCCAGGGGAGAGCCAAGTTCCAGCGCCCCAGCTGTGTCTGAGGCTCTGCCTGCTATATCAACCTCTCCAGTTTGATGCAAATAGAATGATTGTTGAAGTGTACAAATGAGAAAGATCCTGAAAGGACCTGGTGCTAAAATACATTGTGTCTAAGATTAAACTGCTGTGGCAGAGCCTCCGCGCGCCAGTGCAACCGTGGATCTGGAGTCTCTGTCTTGTGGCAGTTGGCTGTGGTGGCTGGAGCTCAGAGTCACACCCACTGAGCCTGGAGGCTGGGGACTGGGCGGGGTCCCCAATCCTTGCTCCGGAGCCCAGCAGGCGCAGCCGCCTGCATGACAAGCAGGCCCTAGGAGCCATGTAGGACACAACCAGGCACTGGCCAAGACTTTTGCCTTTCCCCTGGGAACTTCATAGGGCCGCTCACCATGAGGCAGAGCTGCGCAGCCATCTAGAAAATATTCTTGTTCCACTCTTTTACCTGTGGTTGTTTAGTTTTCCAATACTATTTTGAAAATATTTTATCCCTTATATGTTCTTCCTTTGTCATGAATGAAATATTAACATGTGGGTTTATTTCTTGGCTCTCAGTTCTATCCCACTGATTTATTTTTATGTCAATACCATACAGTTTACATAATGGTTGTTTTGTAGTATCATTTAGAGTAAGGTACCATGATGCCTCCTTTTTATTTTCCTTCCTCTGAATTTCCATTGCTGTTCAGGGTCTTTTATGATTTAATACACACCCTAAAGTATTTGTCTCTATTTTCTTAAACGTCATTGGGGTTTTTTGATAGTGAATTAAATTTGTACTGTTTTCAGTAAAATAGAAATTTTCACTGTATTAACTTATCTATGTACATGCTTTATCTCTTTATGTCTCTTGCTGTACCTTTTAACAGTGTTGCATTGTTTTAGTGAGATTTTTTCACCCCTGTTGTTAAATTTATTTCTAAGTATTAAATTATTTTGGATATATTATATATGCATGTGAATTATTTTGTAATTCTTCTCATTCATTAGTTGTACAAAGAAACTGAATGGATTTTGATATATTGACTTTTTTAACCACTTTACTGTACCATTAACTTTCTAATAGCTTTTAAATGGAGCCTTTAGGGTTTTCTACATATATTTTCATATCTGCAAATGATAGTTTCACTTCTTTTCCAATCTGAGTCCCTTTTTTGATTGCTCTGGCTAAGCTTGTTAATGCTAAATTAAATAGAAATAAAGGTACAGGTAATAAAAGCCCCATCTTGTTCCTGACTTTCAAGGAAAAAGCTTTCTTTTTTTTTACCATTGAGTGGTTGTGGTTTGGTCATCAATTTTAAAAAGTGAGTCATATGTCGGTAAAACTTATTTATATATGTAATGATGCCATAAAGTTAACTAAAATACCGAGAAATGAAATGCATAAATATGTTCATTTTAATGTCCATCTTTAATGCAAGCCTGGCAAGCTGCTGTGTAGTATTTGATATGCCAAATACCAGTAACATTTTTATTAGGTCATTTCCGTGACCTAATATAATTGTTTGAGGCTCTTTATGTTCCTGGAGCAAGCGGATGCCTTTGGGTTCTACACGCATGAGACAGGACATATGGAGATATTACTGGTGCCCGCTCTAGCAAATAGATGATTAACGGGAAGATAGTGATAGTGATAGTGAACAAGAAAAAAGACATCCAACAACAAAACTAACCATTAATTACCAGGGATAAATAAGCAGCAAAGAGATATTTAACAAATGCCTATTAAGATATTTAATAAATGCCTATTAAGATATTTAATAAATGCCTATTATTTATTGAATAAATGATGGCAACCTCAATGACTGTCATATAAGTGCCTTTGATTTCTTTTTCTCTACCTCATTTGACACACTTGTGGTGGGGACTTGAATTCAAGAAAACTTATACTTCACTGGTTGAAGGAGAATTGTGGGAGTTGTGTCAGAGAACAATATAAGAATATTTATATACTCACTAAATAAATACCTGGGATGCGAAGTAGTTAAATAGACTGGAACACTGCTTTTGGATGTAGGGCCCTGGATTTGATGCCCAGCACCTAATGGTCCCCGACCACCACCAGGAATGACCCCAAGCACTGAGCCAGGGGATGTCCCTGAGGACCACTGAGTATAATCCCCAAACCAGAAATAAAAATTTAATGCATGTCTTCTCACCCCTTCATTTCTTTCTGGGTACTGTGGTTCATAAAGAGCACACCTATTTATACAAGGATATTTATAAACAGAGGGGGAGGGGGTCAATAATACCGTCAAACCACAGAAGATCCCTTAGCACCGCCAGGTGTCACTGTTGAGCACAAGAGCAGGAGTAGGTCCTAGCACTGCAGAGTGTGGGCCGAACCTTCTTCCCCATCGTGTCACTCTCCACAAACTAAAAGTATGCATAAAAAAGACTAAAACTAATCAAAGTCTGTCCGTAGGAAAATGGTTGTGGATAGAATAACTTTTACATAGTCAATTACATAATCATTACAAAAATGACACATACTGACTTTGAAAAGACCCATGTTTGAGGTGAGTGGGATGAGAAGGGAGATGGCTTAAAGGACTGAGTGTATGCCTGGCATTTACTGGCCTCATCATGCTCTCGCTAGCGCCAGAGGGTGGAGTCCCCACACCGCCCAGGAGCTCCGGTGGCCCCCTGTACAGCGGGACTGAACATTGAACTTTCCAAATGGTTGGTTGAATATTGCCAGGAATAAGTCCAGCACAGTTAGATGCCCCAAAACATGCTTGATTGCTTCCACAACCTCCTATCCTCCCATCCCAAAAAATATTTCATTTTTTTTGTTAGGTAATAAAGGGGAATTTAAAAATGATACCTGTGAACACTATTTTGGTTTTTGGGGCCACACCTGGCAATGCTCAAGTGGTACTCCTGACTATACTCAGGAATTACTCCTGGAAGTGCTCAGACGACCGCATGGGATGCCAGGGATTGAACTAGGTCTGGAAGCTCGATGCCAGGGATTGAAATTGGTCTGGGTTGGCCATGTACAAGGCAAAGCCTTACCCACTGTATTGTGTCTCTGGCCCCAGATGTGAACATATCTTTGTAATAGCAATAGTGAGCCTCCCCAATACCCCCCAAATGTCAGGTGGGACCAATCTTTTCCAAGGTAATTATGAAACACTGGCATTGTGGGATGTGACAATGACCAGTGGTGCCAGAATACTAACCCACGCTGTGTGGAAATGTGGCCACCACCAACCTCAGTTCAACTGGTCCCTCTGCTTGTCTCTGCTGCAAATGTGTCACTTACATCCTTAAAATTCTGGGAAAGGTTGTTCATGGTTTCTTCTAATGTAATGCCATCGTCATTTCTTCCAGGGACCTCAAATATCTCTGACTGTTTCTGTGAGGGTGAAGGAAAAGATGTCATTAGCCTCATGATTCTCCTCTTCATGTGGAATTATACATTCTTGAAACTCAATTTCTGTAGCTGCACAGCAATATCATCACAGCATCACTGAAACCAACAAGCCCCTAATTATCGCCTGTTTCTATGGACAGGGACTCAGGCCCCTGCTTAACTGAACCCGTGGCTGGGGTCTCACCAGACTGTAATCCAAAGCACCATGCATTTATGTTCTGTGGTTCTCAGCAGCAACACTAGCCCTGGCTATCCGCCCAGGTGTGGTGAGTAAAAGAGGGGTTCAGGGAGACCCACCTGGAGCCCAGGTTGCCAGACTTGTCTGCCATCATTTCCCTCAGGCTAAGAGCTTTCCCTTTCCTGGGACTGAAGCAATAGCACAGTGGGGAGGGCATTTTGCCTTGCACAAGACAGACCCAGGTTCAACTGCCAACATCTCATATGATCTCCCAAGCCAGCCAGGAGTAACTCCTGAGAGCAGAACCGGAACAATCCCTGAACAATGCTGGCTGTGGCTCCAAAACAAAACAACAATAAACAGCTTTCCTTTTCCTATATCCATCCATCAGGGGTCAATGTCATATTAGCCTTTAGCAGAAGGCAAAAGAAATGTGGACTTTTCTGGTGAAAGTTACTTGGAGAAATAGGTAAATGTGGAGCAAGAATCCTGGTGCCAGCAGCCAGGAGCTGAAATGAGCCAGGAGATGACGGAAGGCTGCTCCTGGAGCAGGGACTTCCCTCACACCTGACCCCTGGAAAGAGCCTGGCCTTTGCTCATCCGGCCCTTTGGGGTCTTCCCTCCCCATCATTCCTGCAGCAGGAACAGAGCCTGTGAGTGTGGTGGGCTTCTGAAAATCAACAAGGTGCCCCAGGGGAGGTCAATGGAACCAGTCAAGGCAGCTCTGACAGTTGTCACCTGCTGCTCATCCCCGGCTCTGGGAGGACCAGCCAGCACTGGTTCTTGGAGCCACCAGGCAGCTGCTCTCTTGTAGTACTGTACGCAACCCCTGGCATTGCCTCAACCCCACATGACTCCTGGTGGTCATCGTGTGGGCACAAATGCTGGTCCCCATGTTGCCTTGATCGAGGCTGTTGAAGTCACTCAGATGTAGTTCTCACTCCAAGCTCCAGGGCCTCTGTCCCCTGCCACTTTCCCTTGACCTCACTGTGAGACTAGGCTCCTTTGAGTATCAGGAACCTCTCAAATTTGTCCTCTGTGTTTGGAACCCTTCTCTCGCCTTCAAATACTTCAACAGAGACTTGAAACAAGACAAAAACCCATAGTAGGGGGCAAGTGTAATTCCCATGGCCAGTAGACTATGCCTGTGACTGAATTTCTCCGGCAGGTCACTGCCAAGTCTTCTGGGATTCTAGACACTTGAGTTTGGGATTTACAGCAGCCCCCCACTCTCCTGCCTTGCCACAAATGGAAGGAAGAGGCGATGAGAAAGGGTTTTATTCTGCAGTGGCCCCAGAAATACGGATAGGAGGGTAAGACAGAAACAGGCGGGAGGGGAGCCCAGATGCAAGACCAGGTAGAGGAGCCTCCAGGGGGGCTCGGACTCAGCCTGCAGGGTGCTGGTATGGAGCAACCTTTTCTCAGATTGTCCAAAATGCGGACAAAGCGCACAGACACTAACTTCTACACTGCCCTTGGGGGGGGGGGGGAAGGGCAAGGTTTCAGATACTTTGCGCTTCCCCACCACACCACCACTCATGCAAAGGCTCGAACTCCTCAGAGAGCTGGCAGAGAAAGAAACAGAAGCTGGAGGTTGGTGGTGAAAGCACAAAGCAGAGTCAGGGTGCAGAGCTGTCAGCCGAAGTGGCTGCAGACACCTGACAACCTCTGGAAGTATTTGGCGGCAGTCTTAGAAGACAATGATCTTATTTTTGCTTTGTCTTTGGGCCACACCGGGCAATGCTCAGGGGTTACCCCTGGCTCCGCACTCAGGAATTAATCCCAGCCATGCTCAGAGCACCATTTGGGATGCCGAGGATCAAACCTGGGTTGGTCCTATCCACTGTACTATTTCTTCAGCCCCCAGAAGACAGTGATCTCGAAAGGAGTAAGCACCAGGGAGCAAATCTCCCTGAATCAGTTCTAGAAAGAAGACACGGGGCAGGATGCATGAGGAACTAACTCCCGCATGACCAATCTGAGCAATTAGAGACTGTGTCAGCCTCGTGGCGCACTGCAGGCGCCATGCCAATTGATCCAACAGCAAATAGAACCTTTGAAGCTCAGAACAAATGACAGTGTCTGGAAATCCAAGCCAAAATACACACAGGCCTCTGTGGATTGGGGGAGATTAAAGATAAGACGCAAACTAAGCTCATCCTTGTTATAAGAAGGAAGCCAAATTCTCAGGCAACGTTTTTAGAAAAGAGAGAGAGTGTGGTGTCAGCATCTCTGGCCCCTCCCCAGCTGACAGCCCAGACTGCATAAGGCTTAGGGCAGGACTCCCAGCACCCTCCAGGGTGAACGTCTCCTGTATTTCTGCACAGGACTTGGGAGTGGGAAAGGGTCTGCAGCGTGAGGTCAGAGGGGTTTGAATTTCCACTAGGGAATAGAGTGACTCTCTTGGCAATCAGGCAGAATTGGACTCTCTTTTATTTGTATTTTGGATGGGAGGAGGATGAATTAATTTCCCCTGGCCTTGTTCTAAAAAATCCTGCTTCCTGGACTAAACCATCAATAATGTCCCCTGTCTGCCCTTGGGCAGTGACCCAACATTGAACTCAGCATCCTTCAGTTCAACTCCACAAACATTTATTGACCATCTGCATTTTGATAAATGGTACATCACAATTAATATCATCTAGAGTATATAGTAGAATGTGGTATCCATAATATCTAAGTAAATTGATAAATGATAATTTAAATGTTCATTATAGAGCCATGTATATGAGATCTTGGCAATGCCATAGACTAACAAGATGATATTAAAACAATTTAGACTTACTTTCTTATGTTTTATGTTTCAGAAACCCTGTGGAAAACACTGACTTAGAGGTAATGTAATAGTCAATTCACTTCCCAAATATAGAAATTATGTGACTAACGATGCATTTGGAGTCAGTTTTTTTTAATCTATCCATCCAGCTATTCATCCATTACCTATATCCATCGGTGCTAAAGAAAAACTGCTGAGATACATCCTTAGTGAGATCAAAGACCTTTTCAGGATGGTGACACCAGAATGTAAGACCAGAGAGTAGGCAAACATTTTATTGAGCTGAAAGAGTGAGAACTGATCTTGAAAGACCTGTGTTTGTTTATGTGAGATCAGAAGCAACGTGAGGAGCTGACAGGTGCTCACCAAGCAGCATTGGTGGTTTTCTTCAGGGCATGTGATCTGGGTTGAATTTAGCACTCTACTCCCTCACCCTATTTTTATTCCTTAGTGTCTCCCCTCCCTCTTCTCTTTCCTTCCTTCCTCTTTTTTATTCTCCTTTATTATCTTTAATACACTTTCTACAACACAACACAGTTATTTACTACTATTTATCTTTGAAATAAAAAAAAACTTATTTTTTTTTTTGGCAGTGGAGGGTTGGGCCGCCCAGCAATGCTCAAAGGTTACTCCTGGTAGAGCTCAGGGCACCATATGGGATGTGGAGGATCAATCCGGGTTGGCCATGTGCAAGACAAACACACTACCCGTTATACTATCACTCCAGTTCCCAAAAAAGCTCCATTTTAAACTAAAGTCAACTGAGGCTAAAAAGCACAATATATCAGTGCCTGGGGTCAGGCCAAACGGATGCCTAAGACAGGCTTGTTCTGCAGAGGGCTCCCGTCCTCCCCGCTGCCCTCTCGCCAGCGCTTATTTCTGTTCTGACTGATGACATTAACTTAGGAGAACAAGTGTCTGTTTAAATTTAATCTTAAATGTTGAAATATTTTTAGTCCTAGGACTGATTCTGGCCATTTTCTCCTTCTTCCAGAGTCACAGAAAACACTTTTCTTGAAGAAAAAATGAGAAAACCCAGAGACCATCATGGTGAACTCTTGGCTTGACCTTTTACAAAATAAACTTTCTCACCACTTGCACGTCTATGTTCCTTGCAGCACTATTCACAACAGCCAGAATCTGTAAGCAACCCAAGAGACCAAGAGCAGATGACTGGATAAAGAAACTATGCTACATCTGCATAATGGAATGCTATGTAGTCACCAGGAAAAAATGAAGTTACGGTGGTTCTATAAGAAAATTATAAAAAAATAAAATGAACTTTCTGGGCTGGAGACATAGTACAAGGTGATTGGCGTTAAGGTGATTGTGCACATGTCTTACTTCCCTACATATGGTCCCAGCAGAGAGACAGAAGTAAGCCTAGAGCACTGCTGGGCATAGCCCCCAGACTTCCCTCCCCAAAATAAAAACAAATTTTTCCCCTCATAAAGTGGTCAATGTCCTATATAAGACCACTGCAGTCTTAGAAGATTGTTATGTTTTGTCTTACCTAAAGGCATCAGAGACCTGGTTGCACATCAACTATTCTATGGAATAGAAACATCCCAGGCAAGAGGAAGTGAAAACTAACTCACTCATGTTTTTTAAGGCAAAATATAAATTTAAAAACCCAACTGTTCCTGCAGAGTGAATCAAGCAGAGCAACAGAGGAAGTGTGTGTCACTGTCTGTGTGACACCTGAGGGCTTGAAATTCCGACTCTAGGCTAGTGCCTTTCAAATTCTTGGTCACAATCCATTAGCTGGAACATTCATTTAGTGGATTGAGACCACCAGCATTTTATTTATTTTTATTTTTTAAAAAATTTTATTATACCATGTGAAGATGAGAATGCTATTCTCATCCGGGTCTCCCAAAGAGGAATTGAAAGAGCTATGCTTGGAATATCACGCCTCACTCAAGTTAAAGAAGGAATCCGTCACTATTCCAGAGTCAGGGATGCTGTCTCGTTTGCCAAGGCATCGAAAATCAGATGGGCTGGACATATAATGTGTTTTGGAGATGACCGCTGGACTAGAGCCGTTACGGACTGGATCCCACGGGATGTCAAAAGATCACATGGCCGCCCACCTACAAGATGGTCAGACTTCTTTGTCAAGACCCTGAACAAACGGTTTGAGGCTCTTTGTATTCCTGAAGCAACCAGATGCCTTTGGGCTACACTGGCGCGTGATAGGATCAAATGGAAATATTACTGGCGCCCACTCGAGCAAATCGGCGAATAACAGGATGTCAAGTGATCAAGTGATCAAGTGATCAAGTGATTATACCATGTGAGATATAGAATTACAAGGATGTTCATAATTGGGTCTCTACAATACAGTGTTCCAGAACCCATCCCTCCACCAGTGCCAATTCCCACCACCCAATTCCCAAACACACACACTCAAACCCTGCCTGCCCCCATTGCAGGCACATTTTACTTATCTATCTCTTTGTCTATGTCCCTGTATTTCTCAATCTCTCTTCTATTACACTTTATGGCTTGTCCTATGGGATACTAATAACGTATGATGTCTCTATCTGATTATTTAATAGTGAGTTCTAGTGTGACATCATAATTCCTCATTCCCTATAACCTCTCCAGTTTGATGCAAATAGAATGATCGTTGAAGTGTACAAATGAGAAAGATCCTGAAAAGATCTGGTGCTTAAATACATTGAGTCTAAGATTAAAGCTGCCACAAGCCTGCAGCTGTGGATCTGGAGTCTCTGTCTTGTGGTGGTTGGCTGTGGTAGCTGGAGCTCAGGGGTCACACCCACTGAGCCTGGAAGCTGGGGGCTGGGTGGAGGCCCCAAATCCTTGCTCTGAGTCCAGCAGGCGCAGCCGCCTGCATGCTGGAGCAGGCCCTAGGAGCTATGTAGGGACACGCACCAGGCGCTGGCGAGCCTTTTGCTTTTCCCCACAGGAATTGAAAGAGCTATCTGATTATTTAATAATCAGGGTCCATTATGGCCTCATTATTTTTATTGTTTCTATAACCTGAGTTATACTATAACTCAGGTTCTATAACCTGAGTTATAGTAATATTTCCATTTGATCCTATCACGTGCCAGTGTAGCCCAACTCCATAGGGCCGCTCACCATGAGGCCGAGCCGCACAGTCACCACCAGTATTTTCAACCCTCCACATGCTGTAGGAATATTATTCCAGGGTAGTTATGTATATATATGTGTGTGCATGTGTGTGTGTGTGATAGCATGACATGTAAATGTATTTCTTACTGTGAGTACTGTGAATTGTGGCTTAATGACTGGAAGTCATGCATTAAAGGGCCTTGTGGATGTGTCAGCTTTTAAACTCAGGTTATAGAAACAAAAATAATGAGGCCATAATGGACCCTGAGGTGACCCGAGAAGCTTCTCACAATGGTGTAAGGCCTCCATAGGGATATGGAGTGTATTTTTTCAAAGCTCAGTAACATTACAACTCTTTTGGGTTCCTCTCCATGGGGCTTCCAACATGTTTAATCTGCCCTTTCCTCAGGTGTGGGGGAGCCAGGACATTCCCTGAGAGATTAGAGGGGTTCTTTCTTTAGGAGAGTGCCTCCTGGTTGCCTCTGAGGAGAGCTTATGTGCTTGTGAAGTCTGGAAGGAAGGAATCTTGCCTTCTCTCTGCCTCAGGAAGTGAGGTCTCCACTTCAGATCTTGGGGGTCACTCCTTCGCTGACCCTTTACATAGCCAAACTAGCCTTCACCAGGTCCTGTCTAGTCTCTCTCCTTCTGTTTCTGTCCTCTTTGCCTTGGTTCAAGCCACCATTATTATTTGCCTTGATGACCAAAGTCCCTCTCTAATGGGGACGTCCACTTCTCTAACTTTCCTACCCAATTTTCACTCTGTGGTCTGATATTTCTTAGAAGTCAAGTTATAAAACTCCCTTGTTCAAAATTTACCAAAGGCTGCCCTGAATTATTACATTCAGGATAACCTCCAGACACCTGGTTTTTGTGTCAGGCCCTCCCAAAGGGCCCACCTGCTCTTCCCCTGCTCCTCTGCTTCCTCCATGCTATCTGTGCTCAGGGTCCCCCAAAGCAACAAGCTCAGGGACTTTACAAACATGTGAGAAGTTCTTTCATAGGTTCACCCTGTTAGTCTTCTCATTCCTTGCATGGAGGGATTTCTCCCACCTCAACTCACTAGGCTCCCTGCTTTGCACCTTTAGCTTTCTTTCTGAAAAAAATCAAAACAAAACGAATTCAGCACACGTTTATTCATGTGTGTATTTGAATGAATTCATTTACGTTTTGTTCCTCCTTCTAGTCCTAAGTCTAAAACCTCTGGAGGAACCCGGCATGTCTGCTCATAATAGGTGATCAATAAATTACAGGACAGATGTCCTACCTCCTTTTATTTGTCTTAATAGGAAAGGCACCTTTAGAATTTTGTCCTTTCTTATTATCCCAGATCCTTTACCCTGTCATTTCTAATTTAGAACCCTTTACAAGTACCCCAACTTGCTGTAGTTCCTCTCCCAAATCACCAGTGTCCTCAGATCTGAGAAGTCCCACCTCCATTCAAAAAAAAAAGACCTGGCCGGCCAGTGCTTGTGAAAAGGCAGCCACAAGAGTGACAGGGATGTCCTCAAATCCTCTACAAAGAATCCTCATCTCAGATCTCCACTGAAGCTGGCAGATAATTCAGTTCCATTTGGAATCTCAGCTCACCTTGCATTGACCAACAATTTTCTCCATTTATTGAAGATTCCTTGCTCCCTTTCTCTCCCCACTTCCTCTCTTTTTTCTGTTCTGTTTGCTCTTCCCTGTCCCCATCTCCTCCATTTTTTTCTCCCCTCTCTCTATCACACACATTCATTCGCTGACTTCTTTTTGTTATCTTTTCAGTCTTGAATTCAGTTTCCTTCTCTGCTCGCCCCCTCAAGTCTTTTGTTGAGGATAAGAAGGGACAATAAGGACTAACTAGAGAATAGTTAGGCACTTGCCTTGCAAACAACTAATCCCCAACTTCTATCCCTGGCACCAGGGATGGTTTCCAGAGTGATCCCTGAGTGCAGAGTCAGGGTAAGCCCCAAGCACACCTGGCTGTGCCCAAAATCTTGGACTTGGGGTGGGGAAAAGGAGACAGTCAAAGTACTAAGGATGAGAATCCAAAATGCATTTCTCATGCAGGCCTTGGAGTCTCCTAACAGCCAACATGAAATGAATGCATTCCTGTGTCTCTGCACCACCTTGGAGAGTCACTGTCTTCCCGTTCATCATCGATTTGCTCGAGCGGGCACCAGTAACATCTCCATATGTCCTGTCTCATGCAAGTAGAGCCCAAGGGCACCTGCTTGCTCCAGCAACATAAAGAGCCTCAAATCATTCCATCAGGTCATGGGAATGAGTTCTATAATTATTACTGGTATTTGGCATAACAAATACGACACGGGTAGCTTGCCAGGCTCTGCCGTGCAGGTAGCATATTCTTGTATTCATCTCTAAATCCAGCATTTATTGATGAACTGCGAGGCAGAATTCGCCGCCCGAGGCGGGCTGTGATAGGCTGGTCTGCTGGGTGGAGTTCTGACGAGGGGAAGTCCGGATGTGGAAAATGGAGACCCTCATGGAGTGGGGAGGGGGTCGTCTGGCTTGTTCTGCGAGGCTCTGCTGGGGTGGCGGGCCAGGGGCTAGAACTCGCCATCCCTCCCAATCGCTTCATGAGCGGCTGGGCACAGGAGAGAGCCAGTAGCAGCTCTGCCCCATGTCTGTGAGTCTCTGATGCAATTGCTTGGTAATTTACCCATGATGGCACTCAGAGCACAGGGAAAACATCCTCCCAACGGTTGGGCCAGAGCAGAGGAGGAACAGGCAAGTTGACTTGGAGAGTCAGCCCTTCCTATATTCACAGGCACGACCCTCGAGAAAGAGGTTCCCAGTGAGCCAGGAAAGGAAGACGGAGCCTCTGACAAAGGGCCCTGGGTGGTCACATCCAAGTGTAGAATCAGGCCGATAAGATCGATGGAGTGTGAAGTGCTGATACTCATGCTCAGGCTGCATTTAGCACCTCAGCAAAGTTTAGCAATGAGAGAACCTTCTGGAATCAATACGGCTATCATTTCACAAAATTACAGTAGTGTGTGCTGAAAATGAGCCATAAATCAACTGTAGGCTTCTCTTGTGGGAGGGCACCACGTTGCCTCACAAATGCTGGCATCTTGGGCCAGAGCGATAGCCCAGCGGGTAGGGCATTTGCCTTGCATGCAGCCGGCCCACACCGGCCTGGGTTCGATCCCCGGCATCCCATATGGTCCCCTGAGCACCGCCAGGAGTAATTCCTGAGCAAAGAGCCAGGAGTAACCCCTGAGTGTTGCCAGGTGTGACCCCAAAAAAAATGCTGGCACCTAGAAGCTGCTTCAGGAACCCCAAGGGCCTCTCGCCGTTTCACATTTGCTTCCATACTTGGGAATGAGTATGAATAAGGGAGGGTCTTGAGTCCTGGGGGAGGGGCTGGAGGCAGACCTGTCAGCTTTGGTGCACTGGAAGAAACAAAAATTCCAGAACCTCCAGATTCTGTCCAGCACTTCGCAGGGCCGAATGTTCTGCCTGTGGAAACTTTCCAGTGCCAGGAGCTGGTTGAGGACCAGTGGAAGGGAACCCTGTGGGCTGGGAAATCTCCAAGCTATGGGATGCCTTACGCTTCCTTTCTTCTTTGTGTTTGCAAGGGCAAGGGCTCTGTGTCTCTCTGTGCACTGGCTCCACTTGATTTGTTTCATAAGCCTCTGCAAGTAGTGGGCATGCAGTCCAGGTGAGAAGTCCCATTCAATGACCTTGAGCTGAACAAGGCTGCCCAATTTTGGGGGGGGCCCTGATGTGGCAGTCTCTGAGTCCTGGCCCCCAGTTAGCTGCTTATGAAATCATAATTTCTGGAGAAGGACCTGTCAGTTTTCCTGTCTTCCCTGATCCTAGGAGCATGCAAAGATTCCAAAACACCTACCTACTGAGAACTAAACTTTGATTGGCAGGGACAAGAAGGGAACAAACCCAAGTCATAAGATTCTAACGAGTGGTGTATTTATCCACCACAAAATTATAAAGTTACCTTGAAAGGGATGGTCTCGAGGACACAAGAAAGCACAATGAAAGATGGCTTCAGTGAATATAACAGAGAAATATCTTTGATGAACAATACTGTTGCAGGACTCCTAAGGGCCGCTGCATCTGCTCTGGATTGCCTCCCGCAAATCACTCCGTAGATAAGGGGTAGTCTAAATGTGGCAGTTTATCCGACCATGTATGCTGTACTAGCTGGTATAAATATTCTCCCATGCTATCACAATCATCGTGGGACTAGCTAGATCTTACCAGCATATTAGCCTGGCCACGTAAGGACACCTAAGTAATTAGACCAGAGAGAAATGCTGTTTGCTTCCAAACAAACAAGCATGGCTCCCTGATAAAATATAAAACTACAATGAAGTAGAGGAGACTTGTGAAGGCTTGGAGAAATATTTAACTGGCATTGGTGTTGATCTTTGGTACAGTGACATGCCATCTCAGAAACCCCCCTTCTCTACATTTCAAGGCCTTCCCGCTCAAAACATTAGCACAGTAAAGGCCCTAGGTGAGATGCAGGGAGGGGACTACCTGAGGGCATTGGACCCTCCCTGCTTTCCATAACAATGGGAGGAAGGTCTGAGCTGCGGGGGTATAAACTAGCCGGTTCCCGCTCTCCCGGTTTTCTTCCCTGTGGGATTTCGCCTTGTGAGCGTTTATTCCCCTTGGAAGTTTTACACGTGGTGGTCGCCATCTTGGCCTACAAGTGGCTGGGGTTCTAGCCTGGAATCCTAAGCATCGGCTTTTTCCTTTTGCTGATTTGTATGCCTGAGCCTGTGATAAGTAAAACCTTTTAAAACCGCATCGGATTCCTGAGTGTTCATCCATTCCTCGCCCGGCCCGGAGGTAGAAGGGAACTTCGCTTCCCGGCACTGTCGGGGACCCCGGCGGAGGCGCCCGGCACAATACCATTTACAATGTTTATGGGCTTATTTCTTCCTCTGAAATGGAAGCAGTAGCAAAAGATCGTCTTACCGTTAGGGCCAGGTAGCACTGTGGTGAGTTTTAAAATACTGACATAGAAGAACAAAACGAAAGGTCACCTATGGTGTGTACATAAGGATAGCTGAGAGCCTGTTCCCCATGGTGGACAAGAAGCACAGCTCTTGTTTACAGCATTGGAATCCCCATCCCACTCCTATCCCATTGCCTCCACCTCTACAGGAACAGCAGGAAAAAGCTCCCCTAAAAAGACTGTAGAAGGCTGCCAGCATGCACCAGCGAAAAGGGACCCGCATGGACTTTTAAGGTTCAGGGACAGAAACCAGGGACTACAATACCCAGCAGCCTAAGCGGGAGACCAGAGACTATACCGGAGACCTTGATCCCGCTCAAGGCGCCCGCCTGTCCAAATAGGACCCTTGGGGGTCCTCCTTTCCATATTGCATTGAACCAACACTTTGGACTCTAACTACTTGAACAACATTAACAATACAACATAACACTAAAGCGAGAAGCTGACATTTGCAGAGACCTATCTGGCAGTGAGAGAGAATCAGTGCCCTAGAAGATTCCACCTCCAGATCACCACAGAATTATGGGGAAACAACACAGATCTCCTCCTTTTAGGATGGAAGAAGAAAGAGCCCCAAAGCAACAACTAGGAATTCCTACCTGTAGAATGTCATGACTGTTATTTACTTATAAAAATTGGGGAGGATGAGTTTGGGGGCTACGCCCTGTGACGCTCAAGACTTATTTATAGCTCCGTGCTTCTCTCCTGGGGGTGAGGGTGCATATGAGTAGCCGGGGAATCAAATTGACATCAGCTACATCACACAGTGTATGCTGTGCCTTAACCTCTGTCCTGTCTGACCAACCCCAGAATGTTTTTAATTTAATTTCAGAAAAAAGATGACAGACAGTTGGGAGAGGGCTTATACCTTGTATGACTAGTCGTCACCAAGGTGCCCTGCAGTTGGTAAGTGGGTAAATGTGGCTGCATCCTAACAAAGGAATATCACTCTGCACATTAAAAGAAATCAGTTAGCAAGTGATGAAAAGACAAGGGTAACCTACAAACACATTGCTGAGTTGTAAGAAGCCATCCTCGAAGGCTCCATATTGTAAGAGTCTGACGACAGCACATTCTGGAAAAGGGAAACTGTAGAAATAGTAAGAAAACCTGCAGGTACCCATATTTGGGGGGTTGGGAGACGTTAGGCAGTTCACAGAGATTGTGAATGCAGAGAAAATACTCTGCATGATGAAAGCATGGTTGGATGCATGTCTTGACTCATTTATCCAAACCCTTGGCAGGAGATCTGGGTGAGAGGACATACCATGTAGTCTTACTAATAGTAGCAGCTCACTCACCCCATGGGGACTGCTGGGCGTGAGGAAGGCTGAGGAAGGGGTGGAGAGAACATCCATGGACGATGTCTGTACATTTTTCTCAACTTGGCTATGAACTAAAACTGATCTAATAAAGTTTTTTTAAAAAAAAGTCTAGACACCTATTTCCCAAACTTTTGCCTGTAATTACCTCAAGGTCGTAGCCCCAAGAGTGGGGTTTGCTTTCAATTTTTACATTCCACTTTACTTTCTATACTTCTGTGCTATTTGCTTGCTATCTCATCTTAAAAGCCTATTTAAATCAAGGGACACCACTCAGCTGGCACACTTCTCATTGTCTAGAGAAGAAAGCGAATTCCTTCCTCTGTGGGGTTTCACATCTCTCATCTCTGTGTGGGGTCAGACCAGATCGGTCATTTCCAACCTTTCTCTTTCAGCCTCCACCAGAACCTTTTGTTACTAATTAAATTTCGTGTGAAGCCTCAATGTATAAAATAGCTAATAAGAGTAGGACTATCTTATTGGCCAAGGCCCTAGTCAAGAAATCAAAAGCCACTCCAGGAATCTTACGGTGTGGGGGAGGGATTTTGTGCAGGTTGTACAGTGAGTCTCAGAAGAGCTGAAACGCCGTGTTAATGGGACGGAGTCCCCTTGGACGCTGTGGGTATCCCTGCAGTCAGGGGAACCCAGGAGGCATGTGGGGGTGCAGCCCTGGTGGAGGAGGCTCCAGGGCCAGCAGCAGCTCCTCCTGCCAGCATCTCACCAACCCCCTATCTCCTGCTAAGTTCTTACATGCTTGGAAGTTTCTAGAAGCCAATATATAGGAGGGATAAAGAGTGAGCCAGTACGAAATGGGGAAGGCTGCCTGAGCAACGACCAGGGTATAGACCTTAGTTGTTGCCCACCTCTCTGCTCCTGCAAAAGCCTTTCTGAGAGCCCCAGGTGATCTTGGAGCATGACTTCACAGTGCTGGGCATCTTGGCAACCCCATGGCTCTGACTGACTCACCCTTTGAGGACTGGGCAATGTCAGAAAGATGCTTAGGGTTACTTGTCTCTGTCCACAGTCAAATCAAAAGGCCATTGGAAATGAGGTCACATATTTATCCTCTTTGAATGCCAGCCCCCCTCCTTGTGTTTCCTTGCTCTCCTTTTCCTTCCAGCAGCTTCGTCTTACCTCTGGGTGCCTCCCAGTCGCCAAAGGCAGGCCAGGCAGAAACCCCATCTACAGGAATAATTCTCCCTGACCACCCGCCTCGGAATTCAAGCCTTGTTTGAGCACAAGACCCTGGGTGAGGGGCTCCTGCTATGGAACCTTGTGTGCAGGCAGCAGGCCTGGATGTCTGCCCCTCACTGCAGAGACTCGGGCGCTCCCCAGGTGCCCACCCACCCATTCCTGCGGGGGATGAGGGGCCTGAACCACATGCACCATTCTTGGTCCTTGACTCAGCAGTCCCTATCCCGGAAGACCGGGGATATGTGCCCCAGTGGCTCTGTGGACACAGCACTCTGTTGGCCTCCCTGTGTCATGCTCTGATCTCATACACCATCGGGCCTGTGTCCTGCTTCTGAGTCACCGCTGCTCCCCACTGCCTTGTGCTTCTAGGAACTGAGCAGGCAGGAATGATACTGATGACCAAGCTCTTATCTGGCCCCCCTGAGACCAGTTCCTGTTTTATGACTGCCTGGTAACTCACATTATGATGTTTCTGTTTCCCTCCTCCAATACTGCTGAGTACCAAGAAGGTTCTCAGGTACCGAGATGGGAAAGAGGCTTATCTGGAGGTCCACATCTGTGCCGCCACCAACGTTAAGGCCACTCTGTGCATTTCTGCTTTAGAATTTAATAACCCTTGAAATCACTTGAATGCAGAACTAATCTTTTCTACTCAGGCTTCACACTTTGTTCCATCTACTCGCTTACCCACCCTTCAGCCTACAGCTCCTGTCTGGCAGCCCCTGCAAACCTTTCTTGACTACTCAGCGGTGTGACTAGTCCTTGCTCACTCTCTCTTTCTATCCCGTCAGGACTCCTTGCACTTTGAGAGTTTTCTTTCCTTGTCTCTCTTTTTTCCCTGGAGAGTTGGGCCCCCAGCATTGGGGTGGATGAATGGGTCACATCTCTGCATGAACCCTATCCTCATTGCTCAGCTTCTTGGCACTAAAATCCTTGAGAGGAATGACCAGAGAGAAGCTTGGAGATCATCAGAGCTTTGGATTCAACTTCCTGTGGCCTCTGTCGTAGCCTCTCCAACCCCCAGCTCCCCTCTCCCCGAGTTAGAAGACAAAACTCAGGAATGGAGTTAAAATGAGGAAATTGAGGCTCTTAGTCCATCATATTCTATCTCACTTGCCATCATCTTATTTGCTTCCTACCCCCATGATTTGTTCTCTGAATTTTATGAACCCTGTGGGCCCAAAAAGTGGAGAGGAGTGGCCAACCCCAAGAAAATTTGCATGTGTCATTTCTCCCCTCCTTTCTAAGCATAGGTTCCCCGGCCCACCCCCCTGCATTCTACGCCCCCTCTAGCACATCTCCCCATGCTACCCATACAGTCTCCCCAGAATATTTGGGTCCTGTTTTCCTCTCTTCCCTCTGGCTACCCAGGCCACCCTGGATGTGCAGCCAAGCAGCAAACAAAGTGTCAGAGCTGGGGTTCTTACAAGCAAGCCCCCAGCCCCAAATGTGGCAGGTGGAATGCCCTCTTACCTCTTCTCCCACAGTGGGCTTTTATATGCTGGCATGATGGGCAAGTCCTGGGAAACTCCAGAAATAGAAAGAAAAAATATTGTTCAGAAGGTGGCTAATTGCCAGTCTGTTCCCCCTGGCATCTGCCCTCACTGTTGCTCCCTATCTTTGAGACAGAGGCAGTTGTGACAGCCCCTCAATTTCTTCATGAGTCACCTATCAAAGTCTGCTTTCAGATGAGAATGGAGTGGCTACTCCCCTAAAGACTGCTATGACTCTTTCTCCCAATATACTCTCAAATGTCTGACACCCTCCTCACTCTCAGGAGTTACAGATGGATTTAGGATGCAGATAGATGGACGTGTTGCTTTTAGGGTGCTTCACCAGCACCCAACAAACACCTTTTTAGAGTCCCTGCACTTCTGACTCTTGAAGGCACTCATTGACCCGGTTCCTCCTGGTCCTTACAAAGGGTGGTCATCTCAAAGGGCAAAGACCATAAAAGGTATTGACAGGAAAATAACTTGCAGAGAGCAGATCAGTGGGTGGTATGGTGGGTCCCAAGAGTGGGATGGAGGGCATCCCAAGCTATCAGGACAATGTTTTTAGTAACAGTAAGACTTCACATGTTCTTCCAGCTCGGTTGACATTTCCTCTGTTGGTGCTCCGTGAGGCAAGACTGTGGCCCCAGATGCCACTAATGGCTGTGATATTCTTAATCTCTATGATGTCCAAGAGAAGGAATGCTCACTGCAACTGAGAACATCACTGATGAGCCAATAACAAAAGCAAAAAGGATTTTATTTCATGGCTGTCCTCAACTGCCATCCATCTTGTCGCTGCCCCAGGTGATGCAGTGTGACGTCCAAGGAGAGCACTCGCTGCAGACAGCCTATCCCTGAGGGAAGAAGACTGTGACTGTGAGATTGTTTGAGTTGGATAGTGAACTGGACACTTGCATTTTTTTTGTCTTTTTAACCACACCCAGCAGTGCTCAGGTCTTACTTTTGGCTCTGCGCTCAAACCTGGTAGGTTCAGAGACCATATATAGTGGCAGGGATTAAACCTGGGTTAGTTGCGTGTTAGGCAAACACCCTACCGCTCCATACTATTGCTCTGACACTGGCCACATTTTTTTTGTGGCCATTTTCACTACACATGAAGCAATTTGACAGCTGATTTGCAGAAATAACCAAGCGAGTGTCTCCCTATTAGGCAAAGAACTGACACTGGAGCTTTCCAGCAAAAATGAGAACAAAGTAGGAAACCTACTTTTTGCTTTTCTTGAGTGCAAGAAAAACACTTGCACACACAGATATAAAAACACACAGATATTTTTCTCAGGAGAGTGATGATGGTATATATATATATATATATATATATATATATATATAAAACCATTCACGGCATTGTGATATGTGAAATGTCTCAATGTTTTGAAGATCTGCTGCACTCATTAAATCCAAATCAAGCCTGGATAAAAGCTACATTTAAGTGAGAATATTTTCATGTACCTGGACGTGGCTTTAATGTTATATACAATTGTTATGTGGAAGGATATGTAAAGTGTATTGATATGGATGTAGATTCCACTTTGCCACTGACTTTAAGATACCATCACTTGTCAAATTTTAGTGCAGTATCAAAGAATAGCCTCAACTTTGCAGAAAGGCTATTCTAAACGCCCTGTTTCCAACTTCAGATCAACTTCAAACAAAACAACTTTTCACAACAGATTGAATGCAGAAGAAAGCATGAGAGTCCAGCTGTCTCCCATAAAGGCAGACATTGAAGCACTCTGCAAGACGTAAAATAAGGCCACTCTTCTCATGCCATCTTCCTTGGCTTTCCAAAAGAGGGCCTTTTCATACATATATTGCTTTATGTTGGAATCGTGTCATTATTATTTTAAAACAAGTCTTTAAAATATTTTTACTTAAAATATGGATCTCACATATTATATATGTTCTTGAGGTCCCTCAGTGCATTTTATTTATTTTATAGTGTACCTCCCACCCAGCATTGTTAGGGGTTGGGGTCAGGCCTCTCCCAGCTCTGTGCTCCCACCAGGGATGCAGCCCCATGGGTCTGAGACAAGACACTGCTAGAGGCTGTGCTGGGGATGGGAAGCTCAGTCCCTAGGTGGAGGCATGTGCCCTTTCCTTTCTCTCCCCAGGTCGAGTCTTTAGGAAAATACAGGAAGGATTATAACATCCAAGGGACCTAGTTTGAGAAACTCTGCCACCATGCAGGATACAGTGTCCACTTCAGGGCTGTTTTCTTTTAAATCACTATTTTTCCTTCCATTCCCAAAGTGGGTTACTGATAAAGACCTCAGAGAGGGTCCTGAGTCTACTTTCCTTCACCAGAGTAAGCAGTGAGTGCATTCCCTAAAGGGAGGGTTCCTGTCAAGCCTCCTCCCCTGTCTTCCACCAATCCTCCATTGTCGGGAAGCTACTGGGGTCCCCAACAATACCAGGGAAGCAAGTTCCTTTCTACCTCCAAAGCTGGCAGGGAATGGATGAAAACTCAGGACGCCGACGCAGTTTTAAAAGGGCTTTACTATCACAGGTCCCGATACACAATCCAAGAGCAGGGAAAACTCGGACTCTCGGTTCCCAGCTAGGCCCCAGCCACGTGTAGGCCAAGATGGCTGCACCACATGTTGAGGCCCAACAGAAAGCGGGAGGGACGGACAGGCAGGGAAGCCGAAATGGCAAAAAGAAGCTTCTTTCTTCTTGCAGCTTATTTTATAGACAGAAATCTGTCAAAACTTCCCAGCCCGGCCCATTGTGGTCTGGGCTACCTAGAGATGAAAACAGGTAAATAGCTCTATTGAAATGCAGCAGTTCAGGTGGCCTTCTAACTGTTTACAAGCACCCAGAGCTGATTCAAAGCCTCCCTAGCAGATCTGGGAGGAGCTGGAAGCTAAGTAAGGCGTCACCCAACACCCCGTCTTTCCACAAGCTTTTACTGGTTCCAGAAAATAGGGTCCTCTTTGTACTCCCCAGATTTATGAGAAAGTCATTCTTGGTGTCTGGACTTTGGCCTGAGCAGAGATCCATCTAATTTTGAAGCTGTTAATCTTGGGCAGCCACCATCATGGGCTCAAAGTGTGTCTTTCAAAAACCTCATGACTGAGTCTGCCTGTGGCTCCCCATGCCGACCTCAGATATAGGGCTGGTGGAGCTGACCCTCCACTACTCCATCTGCCTGGGAACTGCCCTCCATCATTCCATTTGCCTGCCCCACATGCACCTCCTCCTTCTCAAGGAGACTATGGGAACAACCACTGTGAGCAGCATGATTCCTTTCAGGTCCTTATTGACTGACCAATCAACTTCTCGCTGAGATCAGAGAACTTGAGACTCAAGAGTCCAAACAGGGGCCCAGAGCAATAGCACAGCAGGAAGGGCGTTTGCCTTACACGTGGCCAACCAGGGTTTGATCCCTGGCATCCCATATGGTCCCCCAAGCACCTCCAGGAGTAATTCCTGAGTGCAGAGCAGGAGTAACCCTGAGCATTGCCAGGTGTGACCCAAAAAGAAAAAAGGAGTCCAAACAGACTCTTTCCAGTTGCTTTAAGTTGAAATTTAAAGCTCAAGAGCTGTTACTCTCCATGATTTCTGCCACATGCATGGAAGAACTAAATGTGGGCTATGAAGCAAAGTCGGACATGGAGGGTTCTGAGCCTGGTCTGCCCCTTCCTGGAAAGCCGACACATCCCTGTGAGTCACGCACCACCTTCACCACCACCACCACCACTCAAGCCTGGCTTTTGTTGGTTATTCCTTAAGCAAATCTGAGTCACTAATCATGCCTAACTCCAGCATAGGGCATACTCATTTGCTCTGCTACATGGATGACAAATAACTTTTGCATTTGATGGTACCAGTGAATACACTGTCCTTGGGTCTGAGCAGAATCTGCGGATGCATAAGCACATATAGGTTTGGGCTGGTGCTACCGACTCCGAATAATGAAGTCCTGGATGACTGGAAGAAGCAATTTTCCTTCCTCTTTCAAAGGAAGTTGCATGCTTCTTTGTTGCTTATGGAACTCAGGCTAATAAGTGATGAAGGCTTCTTGTCCTGTTCTTATGGTCTTTTTGTGCTTCCAGATAAAGATTATTTTCAAACTCAGTTTTAAATCAGGGAAAGCCTTGTTATTATATTACCACAGGGTAGTCCAGAATCGTTGACCTGAGATATGAGAATAAAACTTAGATCTGAGTATGTGTGAAGAAATGCCCTTTTCGGTTTTCATTTCTATCCAACGAAACATTAACATTTCTTTCAATTAATTATACAGATAGCAAACTAGAGTCATAGCAGCAAGGGCCTCGGATGGAATGACACGTTGATTCCCATATCATCTGAGAGTGTGGCAGACATCTGGAAGCATTATTTGTGCTCATCATACTTCAAATAAATGGCAGCTACCTGAACCCTCTACTTATTCTATTTATTCATGGAAGGAACTCATATTCCTTCTATGAAATATCTTAATATTTTATTAACTCCTTAATAGGTTTTATATGCTCAAAACATGATTCTAAGGCTAGAGTCTACTTTAATTCACCCTCTTGGAAGAAGGATAATAAGAAGCAGTAGACAGGTAGTACAGCAGATAATGCACTTTCCTTGCATGTAGCCCACCTGGGCTTGACCCCATATGGTCTCCCAAGCAATGCTAGGAGCAATTCCTGTGCTGTACAGAGGCACAGAGCCAGAAGAGAGCTCTGAGCACAGTCGAGTGTGACCCAAAAACCAGAAGAAAAAAAACCACAAAACAATAAAACAACAAGAAATGGATAACTATATAAGAAGCAGAAATTTAGTAAAAATAGCTTTTGGTCTGACCCGAGCCAGGTTTTACTTATAACCTTGTTTTAGTTATGTCCTTCCACACAATAAAGTACTCTCGTAGCCTCATGTCTTTAAAGGGCACAATCCTTTACTTTGCTCTGGAATCTTCCATTTAGGCTGGTCCCGTGGCAATAATGCTTTTTGCCCAAGGACTCACATCTATTATGAATCACTTACTGGGTCCACAGGTTGGCCTGGCTGTTGGCTGGGAGCACAGCCAGGGGCATCCGTGTCTCTCCACGTGGGCGTCTCCACTAGGCTCCTAATTGTACAGTGTGTGGAGTCTGAAAGCCTGCTATGATTCCTACTGTCTCTTAAGAAGTAAGCCTGGAAATCAGGGCAGTTTCCTTCCACTGTATCTTATTATCGAAAGCAGTCTGGTTTGTGGGGTGGCAGAAGGACAAAACCCTCATTTCCTGCATCAAAGAATTTGTAGCCAGCTTTAATCTACTAAAAAAAAATGTAAAAAAAAGGGAAACAATTTTTTCTTGGAATGACTTCTTTTATAACAAGAGACTTTAAAGCTCCTTAAAATGAAAATTTCAAAGGGAATCCTTTAATGACATTGTACTGGTAGGATGAAGAGAGGGCTTCAGGGTGGTGTTCGCTGTCTTTCCTTTCCTCTCTCATTCTCTCCTCCTTGTTTTCACTCATTAGTATGAACTGTTGAATTCTTCAACAGCAGATGATCTGAAGAGGAAAGGGATAAGGTAAAAAGAGAGAGAGAGAGAAAGCAGATGTAGGAAGAGGGTGTGGGTGGCGTGGAGGGAGTGGGGGGGAGGGGACAGAGGCCTCAGCAACATGGATCAAAGGATAAAATGTCTCTGCACTGGCCTTCCTTGGGGGAGACATCCTGAGATCATCTGATGCTTAATGATAAGTTAGAAAGTTAATGGGAAATTAGTATGTGTGTGTATATTATATATAATATATACACTATCATATATACAACATATATGCTGGATTTAGAGATGACTACAAGAATATGCTACCCCGCGGCAGAGCCTGGCAAGCTACCCATGTCGTATTTGATATGCCAAATACCAGTAACAATTTTTAGACCTCATTCCCATGACCTGATGGAATAGTTTGAGGCTCTTTATGTTCCTGGAGCAAGCAGATGCCCTTGGGCTCTACTAGCATGAGACAGGACATATGGAGATGTTACTGGTGCCCGCTCGAGTCAATTGATGATGAATGGGAAGACAGTGACACAGTGATACAGTGATATTGTATGTATATAAATATATATATTGGGGGGCACTCAGTGATGCTGAGGACCTAATCCTGACTTTGCTCTCAGGGAACACTCCTGGCAGGGTTCTGGGCACCCTGTGTGGTGCAGGGCATAGAACCTTGCCTGTGGCGTGCAAGGCAACCAACCTTTTTATCTGCTGTACTACCTATCCATTCCCAGAAGCTTGCTTTTTTTTAGGGCAGAAAAAGTGAGAACAATCTCAATGTTTATCATTAGGGAGCTAGTTGGGTCAATCACATAACAAACACACAGAGCATCCGTCCTCCTTACTTCCCAATTCTGTGTTTATAAATTTGTCTAGGTGCTGAAAGTTGTCTGGGACCCTAAAGTCAAAGTTCGCAGGGCTCTTGTGACCTGTTGACTTGGCAGAGCAATGAGACATGTGGTGACCTGCTGTATCATCCCAGCTCAGGGTGACACAGTTCCTGTCTCAGCTCTCCTCCTGTGAGTAGTGTCCCGCTTGCTGTCTTGTTTAGTGGAAGGCCATCTGCACTGCTGTGCTTTTGGAGGTGATTTCACCATTTCAAGTGCACCCAGCATGGTGCTGAAGTGCTGATCCTAAGAACAAGAAGGCTGGGATGCGCTTTCAAGAGAAAATGTGTGTGTGGATAAACTTGGTTCAAGTGTGAGTCATGGTGCTGTTGGCAGTTGAGCCAATGCCAATGAATCAGCAGCATAGACTAAATATGTAATTACATACTTCAAGTGATATCATTCATATGTATAGATATGCACCTATTACATATGTCCATAATGTATACTTTAAACAGAAACACGTATGAAGCAAGGTTAGGTAATGATGGTTGATAAAATTGTAACCAGAGACTTGTACTCTGAATGTGTTTTTCCATTATGAGCAGTAGCTGAGCATTTGTTAATCCAAGGTTCACAATGGCTTCACAGAATAAAGCAACCACAGACAATGCGAGTGGCTTGCATGAGCCCAGTCACTACAAAGGATGACGTGGAGCCGTGTTTAGAGACAGCAAAAGCAGTTCAATAGCTCAATTCACAAGAAAACACGGAGAAGGGTCTGGAGAGGTTTCTTATCAGCTAACAATGGATTATTTTCTCAGGTGACTTAAATGTTTTACTCAAGAATTGAGCATGCTTGACAAAAAATTTCAAAGTCAGAGTGTATGTCATTTTGCTTGGGGAAAAATAGCTATTTTCACTGTAAAAAAAAAAGAAATATAAGACCTAGTATTAAGCTTAAATCTGTAAAAAAGCTAGTAAGTCCTTAGCTTTTACTAATTCTCAGTTTTTGTCAACACAAGTGTCCTGGGAGTTGACTATGTTTTAGGTGACGTACCATACATATGCCTGGGATCCTTCTGGGAGGAAACACTTAAAGATACCTGTTCTTGTAGGGTCAGATCCTGGGGTCAGGGTGTGGTTCCTCGCAGATGAAATTTAAGTTTATCCTAATATGAGAATTTGTAGAATTATCTAGAAAGACTCTCCCCAGCCTCTCCAGCTGGAGTCTGAGTGAGCGTGCTCTCCAAAAGCGGGCAATATCGAGAGTATTCCACAGAAGTCTGTTCAGGAGGTTGGCAGTTTGTTTCCAACCTTCCTGGACTCTGACTTCTCTGATGACTGAAAGAGGAGTGTTGAGGTTCTATCGTAATATATAATATAATATATTTTGAGGCTCTAATATTGGGTAAATATACATTAGGTTGTTTATTTTCTTCATATTTGATCCTTTTATAATTATGAAAATCTTCCTATTTATCCCCAGTAATAATGCAAGCACTGAATCCAAATTTGTCTAACTCGACCACCATGGTATTTATTATTGATGTCTACAGAGTGTAGCGCTTCTGTAGCCCCCCGCCCAAATGAAAAAAAGACACTGAAAGTCGAATGTTAGAATTTGTTTATTTAAGAAAAGAGAAAATATCAGAGACTCTTGCAAGCTCGCGGTAGGTACCCAAAGGAGGAACACCTGTTTGTATTTACCTTTGAAAAAATTACAGTTTAGGTAACTGTAATTTTAGTTTAGGTAACAGCATTTTAATAGTGTTAAAGTTTATAGTATTGTACAAAATTACTGTAGCCCACCACCACAGTGCCCAGAAGTTCTGCCACCCCAATCCTACCTTTAAAGAGTGTTTCTTTTATTTTTTTAAAGTATTTTATTATACCACCGTGAGATATACAAATAAAAAGATATACAATTAAAAAGTTCATGTTTGGGTTTTGGTCATACAGTGTTTCAGCACCCGTCCCTCCACCAGTGCCCATCTCCCACCACCAACGTCCCCGGTTCCCTCCCCTTCCCCCAGCCCTGCTCCATGGCAGGTTCTTTATTTCTTTCCCTTTCTCTCCCTTTCTCTTTTCCTTCCCTTCCAGACTATGGATTACAGAACATACATTAAAAGGTTGTCATGTGTATCCTTTTGCCTCTATTTAATGCTCAGTTCTAGGTTGGCGTTAGTACCCTCGACTATTATTAGCACCCTGTTCCATTTTCTGTCTTACCTAAACTCTGAATCCCACACGTTTGTGATAATTTCCACCTCTGACAAGACCTCCTGATATATGTTTCACTTGACCTTGGATATTGGTATCATAATGTGTACATATATATTTATGCCATACAAATAAATGCAGTCATTCTGTATCTGTCTCTCTCCTTCTGGCTAATTTCGCTCCAACATAATCTTCTCCATGTCCATCCATTTATAGGCAAATTTTATAACTTCATTTTTCCTAATAGCTGCATAGTATTCCATTGTGTAGATGTACCAAAGCTTCTTTATCCAGTCATCGATTTTCGGGCACTCTGGTTGCTTCCAGATTCTGGCTATTGTGAATAATGCTGCTATGAACATAAAAGTAGGGATGGTGTTTCCTCTGCGTATTTTTGGTTTCCCAGAGTAGATTCCCAGGAGTGGTATGGCTGGGTCAAATGGGAGTTCAATTTCTAGTCTTTGGAGGAAAGTCCATATTGTTTTCCAGAAAGGCTGTACCAGCCGGCATTCCCACCCAACAATGGATGAGTGTCCCCTTTTCCCACATCCACGCCAGCACTTGTTGTTCTTGCTCTTTGAATATGTGCCAGTCTCTGTGGTGTAAAGTGGTATCTCATTGTTGTTTTGATTTGCATCTCTCTGATGATTAGTGATGATGAGCATTTTTTCATATGTTTTTGGCCATTCGAATTTCTTCCTTGCTGAAGTTTCTGTTCATTTCTTCTCCCCATTTTTTGATGGGGTTGTTTGTTTTCTTCTTGTAAAGTTCCAACAGTGCCTGATATATCCTGGATATTAACCCCTTATCAGATGGGTATTGGGTGAATATTCTTTCCCATTCTGTGGACTGCTTTTGTATCTTAGTCACTGTTTCTTTTGAGGTGCAGAAGCTTTTTTAGTTTCATGTAGTCCCATGTGTTTATCTTTTAAAGAGTGTTTCTTACAGGTAGCGTGTCATTAGGTCTTGCTTTGTGTTTGTTTGGGGGCCACACTGGTGGTACTCAGGGCTTCCTCCTTGGTTCTGCACTCAGGGCTCATTCCTGATGGACTCAAAGGGACCTCAAGGGGTGCCAGGGATCCAACCTAGGTCGGCTGGCATGCAAGGCAAGCACCCTGTCCACTGTTGAACTGCTCTGGTCCACATTAGATCTTGCTTTTTTAGACTCTAGAGTAGAGTCTATTTCTACCTTGTGATTGGTTTGCTTAGACAATTTATATCGAATATAATTAACCATGCTGTTTGATTTAAGCTACCATTTTGCTGTTGGTTTTCTATTTTTCCCATCTGTTCTTCTATTTTTTTCACTTTTTTTTTTTTTGGTCCTGATTGTTTTCTTTTTTTTTTTTTTTTTCTTTTTTTTTTTTTGCAATTACAAAGATATACAATTAAAAAGTTCATATTTGGGTTTTGGTCATACAGTGTTCCAGCACCCATCCCGCCACCAATGCCCATCTCCCACCACCAACGTCCCGGTTCCCCCCCCTCCCCAGCCCAGCTCCATGGCAGGTTCTTTATTTCTTTCCCTTTCTCTCTCTTTCTCTTTTCCTTCCCCTCCAGACTATGTATTTTTTCACTTTTTTCTGTCTTCTTTGGGACTAAATTTTTTAGTGACCTAGTATACTATCACTTTGACTTGTTTTTGCATTTAAAAATCTTTGTTGTTCAAAACAATGAGGATTCATGAAACATACCTTTAAGTGATTTCAGTGGATCTTCAAATAATATCACTTCACTTCACTTCAAGGGAGCATAAGACCCTCGAAAGAGCAGTCTCCATTTGTCCACCTACATTTTATTATACAAAAACATACACCTTGCTTCCAGAAGTGCTACAAGGGGCCAGAATCATAGTTCAGTGAGTAAAGCACTTGCCTTGCACATGGCCAATCCAGGTTCGATCTCCGGCATCGCATATTGTCTCCCAATCACTACCAGGAGTAATTCCTGGAGTGTAGAGGCAGGAATAAGCCCTGTGCATTGCTGGGTGTGCCCAATCCCTCCCCAAGAACACCCACCCTCAAAACCCAAAAAACAAATGCTACAAAACTTTATTAGCAACTTTGCTCTATGAGGCTGATAGAAATGAGGAAATAAACCTTCACCCTTTGTATGTGCCTTTATAACTTTAGGTGGATCCAATTTTCCATTTGTTTTAACTCTACCTGAAGAACTATTTTTAACATATATTTTGCAGTGCAGATTTGCTGATGACAATTTTTCTCCTTTTCTTGAGTAGAAAAGGTGTACTTTCCTTTAGGGTTTTGAAAGATAGTTTGGAAGTATGAAACTCTAGATTGACGGGGTAGTTTTTCTCTTAACATTTCAGTAATGCCACCCTATGTTCCTTCTTCCTCCAGAACAGAAGCCTGTGAAGTTCATAGCGTTCTTCTTCTCTATGTAATGTATTTTTTCTCTAGTTGCTTTAAAGATTTTCTTTTAACCATGTGTATCCATAAGTTTTGATTTTAAATGTGCCTTGGCATGGTTTTCTTTGTGTTTATCCTGCATTGCATACACAGAACTCATCAAACTTCTTGGATCTATGGGTTTATAATATTCATCCAATCTGGAGAATTCTGGCTATTTTTTAAATGCTTTTTCTGTCTGTCCCATCTCCTTCCGGGAGCTCTAAATACATGTTAGGATAATTTGATATCATTCCACAAGTTACTGTTGCCTTTTTAAGTCTCTTTTTTTCCCCTCTGTGCTTCACCTTGAGTAATTAGATTACTCTTGTTTTTTTTAATCTGAAACAAATATTCAACTGTCTACTCAGCTATAGCTCCCTTCCAGAAAATTTTTCATTTTGCTTCTTTTTTTAACCTCCATAAATTTTATATTGCTTTTTTTTGTTTTTTGTGTTTTCCATTTATATCTTTCTATCTCCCTCCGAATCCTTAAACACCTCCTTTCCAGCTGTTTTAAAGACCACTTGTGTCGATTTCAGGTCTTGGGTTTTCCCCATTCTTGCCTCTTCAGGGTGGTTCACACTTGTTTTTTTTTCCTTTTTTTGGGTCACACCCAGCGATGCTCAGGGGTTTCTCCTGGCTCTGCACTCAGGAATTACTCCTGGCGGGTGCTCGTGGGACCATATGGGATGCCGGGATCGAACCTGGGCCAGCACGGGCCAGCCACATGCAAGGCAAACGTCCTACCCGCTGGGCTATAGCTCTGGCCCCGGTTCACACTTTTTGATGATCACTTGTATCACTTGAATCACTTGTCTTCCCGTTGTTCATCGATTTGCTCAAGCGGGCACCAGTAACATTTCCATATGTCCCTGTTGCAAGCAAGTGTACCCCAAGGGTATCTGCTTGCTCCAGGAACAGGAAAAGCCACAAACCATTCCTTCAGGTCATGAGAATGAGGTCCATAATTGTTACTGGTTTTTTGGCATAACAAATAAAACACAGGGAACTTGCCAGGCTCTGCCGTAGGTGGTATACTCTCAGTAGAAGGCTCTCATCTCGAGCATTTACTGATGAAACTCAAAGGGGAAGGATCAGGTTTTCACTTGGGTGGAGCTCTAAGGAGCTGTGGAGTCTGGATGTTGAGAATGACTGACCTCATGGTGTGGGGGTTGCTCTGGCTTCCTGCTAGGCTCACTGGAATTACAGGTCACAACTAGAACCTGCTAGTACTGTATACAGTGTATTTTTGATGATTGGTATATATTTTTAATGATTTAATTTAAACACCATGATTTACAAAGTATAAACTTTTTCACAATACAGTTGCTGTAAAGATTCATCATTCAGCACCAATCCCACCACCAGTGTGCCCCCCACAACCACCAGAGACACGTATTTCCCACCCACCCTCCATCCCCTTCCCGATGTCTGCTCACTTAGCCAGCTTCAATTATGTTGATCCTTACAGCTCATATAAGGGAACAGTAATGATAAGGTCATCTCTTTTTTTTTCTAGTCTGTTGATGTATGGGAGTCTGGCCAATTTCTGTTCTTGGATTCACTTTCTGGTTTTCCAGAACACAGTGGTTTTCTACTGACATTCCCAGACACACCATCACTACAGCTACTGACAACACTTATTTCACATTTATCTCAACATCTGTTTGAGTTTTTCCTATTCATACACTGAACAATCCATTCTATATTGGTTGTTGGAGCTGATTCTCTAAATACGGTCGATGAACATGGTGTTAGACAAAAGTCAATGGAGATCCTCAAATCGCCATTGTGCCATTTGAGTCCACCGTATAGGAAATTATCGAGGTAGTCCCCCAGACCACACCTCGTGCCCACACACTTCGTTTCTAGAAAATGTGATGGGGTACCAGTTAGATGAATATAGTAGGTTTTGAGATACTGCGCAGGCGCAGAGCCTTGTGGGGTACAGGTGCCCCATGTACGGTCCCAGCCTATCACAGTTCTGGGCGGGCCCACCAGGCTTTGCAGGAGGGCATTGAGTTGGGGGGGAGAGAGCCCCAGCTTCAGCTCCCCAGGAATCCTGGTGGATTCAATCACTGAGACCTGCATACCTGGGCTTGAACTCAACTATTCTGTTGGGTGTGGCTCTGCCAAGCTCTAGAGTCCGGACCTTGAAAGTGGCTGCGGTTGTGATGCATGAGGTTTTCAGGTCTCTGGGGGTCTGACCAGGAGGCAGGAGTAGCCCGGCCCTGCCCCTTCTAGGACCGCTCATCAGTCTAGCATGGGCTGAGCCGGCAGCAGCTCAGCCCAGGATTGGTATATTAAGTTTTGTCATACCTTGTGAATTATCAAGTGCTGGATTTTGTTATCTACTTTCAAAGAAAGTTGGTGTGGTTTTTGTTTGTTTTTAATGAGAGGCAGTTAATTTATAGATCCACATGATTCCTCAGATTTGTTTGGGAGCTTTTCATTTTCTTAGAGAAGGTCATGAGTAGCTTTAATTCCAAGTTTATTTGAGCTCCACTAAGATATAAAATCACCAACACCATGACTCAGTATCTGCAGGTATTCACAGGGTATTCTCAGTATTCACAGAGCTCACACTGGGCTGAGTTTTTTTTTTTTTTTTTTGTCTCCATGTGATGGCTCTTTACTCTCTGCTTATGTGATTAAATAATCAGCTACAGACTCTGGGATCCTTGTATAATTTTTTGGAGCAACTTACTGAGGCAGCTTCTTCCTCTCTAGAGCAACGCCTAGAAAATTCCAGCCCCTTAGGTTTCCTGACCATCTTTCTCTCCCTCGCAGAAGGATTGGGGTCTGATCTGGGTTGGGGCTGTCGCACAGTGCCAGAGTCTTGTGTAACTGGGATCTGAGTCTGATCCCCAGCACAAGGAGTGGGAGGGGAGTCGAAAATAAGCAAAACTATGCATCACCTGAAATCTACTGCTTTGTAGATGGAACCTCCAGGTAGAAAGACTGAGTGGCCATGAGCTAGTCTTGTCTCCTTTTTCCTCAGAGATCTGTGTTGTTTGCAGACGGCCTTGCCTGTTTTCTACCGTGAGGGCAGAAGATAAGTCTAGCCCCAGTTTCTCTATCATGGTTGGAAGGAGAACTGTCTAACATGTTAACAGCCAGCTGGAATTAACATAATTTCAGTTACACAGTTAAACTTTTGAATAAAAAATTAACAAAACATTGACTTACTGAATTATTACTCATAAAAATTGCATGCAGTTGTGTTTTCCTGACATTATGCTAGGCACCACGAAAGTCTTCAGTTTATGGGGCAATCTATTTCTAAGAATTCCATCCCATTAAAATTTAAGAGAGATTAAAATGTATTCAGAAGAAGCACAAAATAAGATTAACTGTGCATGCAAGTCTGGTTTTAAATGCATTTAAAACAAGTCTCCCTTTCATAGGCATTGGAGTAAGTCTAAGGGAAGGGCAGATAAGGAGGCAGACAGGTGGGGGCAATAGGTGTCCAGGAGGCTCCTCTTCTTCATAGTCACCTACACGGTGCAGGCAAAACTAATGCAGAGAAGTCAATCTATCGTGATCCATATTTCTTCACATATTCACTCAGAGCAAGTTTCATCTGCTGGAGGACTAACCAGGACTACCACAGGGAAGTTGTTATATATCCTTAGACCATTTTTACTTTTTGCTTCGGCTTAAGGGCAAGCACTCTGTTTTAAAGGTTTCCTAAAAATTGACCAGCTTTACTGAAGGCAATGACTTAGAAATATTTCCTCTGAACGCCCAAGCAACAATTCAGTCGCTGGCTTCCGTCACATCTCCATCCTCAATTCCCACACTATTCTTCCCTATATCCAACCTTCCTCAGGACTTTTGCACATACCTATAAAAATTCTTTCTTTCCTTTCCCATCTCTGGCTTGAATATTGCCCCATAATCTAGAATTTTTGTTTTGTTTTGTTTGTTTGGGAGTTGTACCTGGTGATACTCAGAGGTTACTCCTGGCTCTGCACTCAGGAATTACTCCTGGCAGTGTTCAGGCGACCATATGGGGACTCTGGGGATGGAACCCTGGTTGGCCACAAGCAAGGCAGGCCCCCACACACTAGTCTAGAATATTTTATGCATTAAGTTAATTGCTTCACAGATCCCAGGGGGCTCCAATCTAATAGCAATATCTCTTTAATGCTCTACCTTATGACTACGTTTTCCTCGAGGAATGAGTGTGAAGTCTTCCCCACCTATTTGCCTTCAGATCTCTCTCCCAATGCTGTATTTCTCTGCTCTGAGGGATTCACCCCAACGGGCTGTGCTTCCCCGCCAGCCTTGTTTCCTGACTTCTGCGGAGGGGAGGCAGGGTCAGAGTTGGGGAGCGGAGGGGGGCTTTCCTCCTTGGTTTGACTATCCCCACACAAGACTGACTGTCCCTGGGTCTTCCATTCCTACCAGACACCACGCATTCCAGGGTCCAGGCCTCCTAAGGCCATCCTGATTCCAGGACTCCCTCCCAGAGAGCCTGGGCTCCTAGATGCCAATAACATTATCTCTTTTTGTTCCTTCCTTATGTGTGGCTTATCGATGCTGGTTTCCTCTGGAATCTCGGACCTCTCTGCGTTTCTGTCGCTCATGCGAGTAACAAAACTCCCATGTTCTAGTCCCTTCACTGTGTGAACTCCTCTCTCTCTCTCTCTCTCTCTCTCTCTCTCTCTCTCTCTCTCTCTCAGAGAACTGTATCAGCTCTTAGGTCTTTTCATCTAACCTCAGAGCACCTCCCCCGGCTCCCAACCCACAAAGCCTCTGTCTTCTTGGCTACAGAATCTCTAACAACACCTCACACCACGCTCAGCTTTGTTTGGTCTTTGCCCAGTGAATGTGTGTAGGATGAAGGTTTAAACAGGGAGAGGGGTGGTACTGAGATTGGATTACTATTCTTCTTCTCCTCGGTTGACCCAAGTTCTTTCCTTCCTCAGCTCAAATGCCCTAGTTGGCAAGGAGCAAGCCCTTGCAAACTCTGTCCTTTGTGTCCATGCAAAGCTAATGTTCTAGCTTGGGGAGCGGGGATGTGGTGGGGTTCAGAACACACAGCCTTGCTATTATTGTTTTCTCTCTCTCTCTCTTTTTTCCAAATTACACTTTAGTGGAAAGAAAACTTTCTCATTTCCCATTTCAGCTCACTGAATTATTCATCCCAACTGTTCCACTGGTACTTCTTCCTCAGTAAGAGTTTTGTAGTTCCAGAAACTCGGTGCCCTGAGTTGCGATCAGAGCTATTAGCAGCTCCTTACTGAAGCCAGCCTGCCTGAGCCACAGTTTCCGGGCCTGGGGGGTGGGGGGTGGGTGAAGAGCTGGTCTGGAATCCTACTGCTCTGTGCAGGCGGGAGGGGCCTGGGTGTGGAGCCCAGTGAGTCTTACAGCTCTCCTTCCTTCCTTGGCAAGTGACTATGTGCTCAAAAACCTGGCCATTTTGCTCCCTCCACCCTTGTTCTACTTGCTGGTTTTGTGGGGCCTCAGGATCTTGGTTGTGGAATAGGAATGACAGCGCTTGCCTGGCTGCCTTATTAAACCTTTTGACTCTCTCTGGCCCACCTCTGCCTGAGCCACGTCCACTGCCAGGATAGCAATGGTCACTGCCAGTAAGTGGACAGTACCTCAGGAAGCCAATTGGCCTTCAAGGATGATTTCTCACCAGAAGACATTTCTGTTTCTTCACAAGTGTTTCCCAGTGACATGACCTCCATCCTTGGGAGCGTGAACTCTGTTCTTCCTTCTGGGGTCTCTTATTTACATCTGTCTCCTGTCCATCCTGTGGGCCTGTGTCAGAGTCGTGGTTAGAGCTGTGCAATGATCAAAATCACACCACTGCTCTCTGGGCGAAATTCCAACTGCCAGAGGTATTTCTGGGCTTTGTCACGTTGGGGATCCTTCCCTGGAGATGCAGTCAGCAAGGTGGCTCCCAGGAGCCCACCTGCAGCTGGGCGCGTCCACCAAGCAAACGCCGCTCCGGAAGGCTCTGCCAGCAGGGGGCGCGCGCGGGAGGCAGGCAGGCGGGAGGAACAACCTTTTGGTCCTCGGCCGCTTTTTCCCCCTGCCAAATGGCTGCTCCCCTGACTCCGCGGGGGCAATTTGTCCATTTTGCAGAAAATAGCTGGGTCGCCCACTCTCCTGCACAAGTCGTCTGACATCCCCTCCTCAGGGTTTGCGGTTCAATGACAGGGGCCACCTGTGAGCTCAGAGGCACCAGCAGAGGGTCTCCCCCAAACGCCCCCACCCAGACACGTTATCCACGTTCCAGCTCCACCAGGCTCCCCTCCAACCGGGGTGACTAGTGCCAACCTCTTCTCTTGCGCCCGCAGCCCTGGGGACAGAGAAGCTTCCTACACCCTGACAGTTTTTTTGTGTCTTTGTGTTTCAGTTCCAGCAGTCGGAACTGAAGTTGGCCCCTTAAGCTCTCTGGGCTCATATGCCCGGTGGTTTTTGCCTCCTGGGGAGATCCTGAGGGAAGTGGAGGCAGGGTAAGGGATGGGAGGGTGCAGGTCGGGACACTAGGTGAGTGGAGGCTAGTGTGGGATGGGATGTCTGCGTCCAGGACAGAGATTAACTCAGGGGCTCCTGAGTTAATCACAGAAAGCATTACTGTGCAAGCCTCTCGGAGCAGAACAGGAGCCTAGAACGCGGAGCGTACAAGGTCAGGGGTACATGTCTAAAGAGGGCGGCCAGGCAGCTTTTCACACAGCGAGCAGATGAAGAAGACCCCGCGCCTGCAGTGCTGCAAGATCAAGAGGAGCCTTTCCTCAGGGGGTCATGGCTGGACCTGCTTCCCCCAGGCCCGCACCCTCTGATGTCTCCTTCAGACACATGGGCTGGGTGACCCACTGCACACCCACTCGAGCCCGGGCTTTCCTAAGGTCCAGCCCAGGTGCTGCTACACCCTTGGGCTTCTGTTATCACCCCTCCCCCACCGCCATCTCCCCACCCTGAGTGCCCAGCGGTGATGAGCCCGACTCAGCAAGGAAAGAAATCCTGCACCTAGTGGGGTGAGAGTAGGGAAAAAATAAGATCCAAACCCCAGCAATCCTCTCTGTCTGTCTACTGATGCTTCCTGGTAGGTAGTTTGTGTTTATTTTTGGTTTGGGGTCATACCTGACTCGAACTGTGCTGAGGGTTTAGACTCCAGCTGGTCATATGGTGGGCCCAGGCCAGCCATGTGCAAGGGCAGCACCTCGCCCTCTGGACTGTTTCTCTAGCACCAGTAGATAACTGAGTAATACACTGATAGTAGTTGACTAGGTGGATGAGAATGAACCACCCAGTTTTCGCTGAAGACCGTGAGATGAGCCATCTGAGGTTGGGCCCGTACCTCTGGTCCCCTCCTCAAGTTCTTAACTGACTGTCTAATGTTCACCGGTCACTAAGTTTGGGTGAGTTTGCCACAGAATGGTCAATGAGGCAGGCATAGGGAAACCACTAGAATCTCTGCCTGCTGGATCTGGAGGCCTGTGTCCTAACGCCTGGTGCCTCTTGGCCTCGTTCCGCACCGTGTCCGTGGCTCAGCTCTGATGGCTTTGGTTCAGTACCACGCACCCTGCCCACCTCTGAGGCCTGACTGCCCTGCAGTTATCATCAAGAGTGGTCCTGAAACTGAGCAATTGGGCCAGCATTTCCTTCCTGGACTCTTGCATTAAGAAGCAAACAGACCCTGGAACAGGAACATGAGAGGGTGAAGATGGTCAGTTCTGGGTTGCTTGGCCCAGGCTCTGTCACCTCCCCATAACTGTTATAAATCTCTGCCGTGACCTTCAATACGGCTCAGAGGACGGTGATGCTGGTTGCTCTGCTCAGACTCATGGGCAGCCGGCCAGACCCAGAGGAGCTGGTTGCTGTGCAGGCCTTTGGCTTGGTGTGTTCCTGGCATCATCCCCCGGAGAGGGGTTGGGGGAGAGCAGGGCAGGGCAGGGCAGTGGAGCTGGAGTAACCTTGAAGAAGACTGAGCCGGGAGTCTGTCTCTGGGGAGTGGGTGGTCTGGGAGGTGACCGTTTTGGTTGGCTTGGTGGGGGAGCACCCAAGTGGGGCTTAGGAGGTCTAGGGTCCCTCCTGGCTCTGGAGCCTCCAGAGCTGCACCCTACGATGTCTGGGGGAACCTGCAGGGCCAGGGACTGAACTGGGGTCAGTTTCTTGCCAGGTAAGCACCTTACCACTAGCCTATCGCTTTGGTCCTTAAGGAGGCAGTTTTGTTCCCAGGAGGCATTGCAGAAACACTTCAAATGATGGGGGCTGAGTTGCCTCTGAAGGGGACCTGGGGTGGGTGGGACACACCCCAAAACAAGCATCACATTTCCTCAGAATGCAACCGCAGCCCGCTGTGTTCACCCAGGCCAAGAGTGTGCCAAGGGTGTTACAGGGTGGGGGTGGGCAATGGGGGCATGGGGCATGAGGCAGAGGGCCCTGCCTTCTCTCACCCTTGACCTGACCTCAGCATGGGCTCTCTTTCCCCACCCACCACGCCGGCCACCCTCTGCTACTGTGCCCGAAGGCCCAGGCTGCATTAGCAGCTGGCTGCGGTGCCTGTGTCTCCGGGAAGGTAATCCATCCGGAAAAGTGTGTGTGAATTACTAAATCAATACACTGCTCACCTCTTCATTCACCGCCGCTCTGCACAGATCTCAGCCCTGCAGCCTGGCGCTGGCTTAGGAAGGAAACAGAACATGCTGAGTGAGCACCACACACAGCTGGAGGGGAGACGCAGCCCCTCGCTGCAGGGCTCCCGAGATCAGGAGATGGCTTGTAACCATCTTAAAAGCTACACTCCTGTCTCTATCTATGTGATAGCTTTCCCCTCACCAAGTCAGGGGAATATGAATGTTTATTTCTTGAAGACAGGAGTATTGTTAATTTTCAATTGTAGGAACCATGATTTATGATAGTATTAAAGATCAGGTTTCATGCATACAAAGTTCCAGCACCCACCTGCCACAGCCTGTCCCTGTCCCCAACCTACCTCTAAGACAGGGCTTTTAGTCCACTCTGTAGGAGAAAGTCACAATTCAAAATTACAATACTATTGATTTTTATTTTTATTTTTTTTGCCTTTTTGGGGTCACACCCAGCAATGCTCAGGGGCTACTCCTGGCTCTGCACTCAGGAATTACTCCTGGCGGTACTGGGGACCATATGGGATGCCGGGATCGAACCCAGGCTGGCATAGGCCAGCCGCAAGGCAAGCGCCCTACCTGCTGGGCTATCGCTCCGGCCCCTACAAGACTATTTTAAGGTCCAATAATAACAATGGCTGAACCTCACTCCTGCCGGCATCTTAAGGTAGAAGAATGATTCTAAGTTCTCTCATAAGAAGTGGTGGCTGTTATCTTCATTTTTCCCCTTTCAAATGCTAGAACAGGAAACAGAGGTGCTGTGACACAGGGCCACCCAGCTAGAATATTGGAAGAGCTGGGATGCGAACCCAAGGCTCATGTCCTAACCAGTCAGTTCAACTCAACGCCCATTCAGGGCAGCATGAGTTTCTGGTGCTAAGTCTCTCTCCTTCTCCCAGTTTCAAAAAGGTAACAAACCGCTGCCCATTCCTCTCCTAAGGCCTTCACCTGTGCCAGAAGGAGAACGGGCTCAGAGCGGACCACACCTTCTGCTCCCTGCTCAAGGCGGTGCCATTCCGTGGGCCAAGTCCTGGCTTCCACATGGCTTTTGTGAATGCTGAGAGTAGAAAACAAAGCAGTGGGGCAAGGGGTTCCTGCGCCGGCTCCAGAGGGGCTGCCCCTGTACCCAGAGTGGAGAATAGGCCTCCCCAGGACCCGCCACTCTAGCATGTACATTCCTTTGTCAATCTAACAGCTCCAGGGAAACTTTCATGACTGTCTTAACTACCCAGAAGAATGAAAATTGGAGGTCTTGCCCAGAATGAGGGTTATTACTAGAAATAAGCTTTTTATCTGAAACGCCTATCGCTAGGGCAGGGCCACAGAGATAATTAGATGCTCTTTAATTACTGTGCGCCTGGTCTTCCTCATGGCTCCTCCCGTGAGCGGTCCTCGTGTGGCCTTGAGGTCCCAGCACCATCCCCCTCCTGACTCCGCGCGTACAGCACCTCTACCCTGCCCGTTGTCTTGGAACTCATGTGTCTGGGGTTCATTTGACTGCTAGACTGGGAGGAATCCAGAGGCAAGGGGAAATGTCTTCACATGGCAGGACAAGAGTGTCCTGGGGTAGCCACTGGCCCAGGCCTGATGTCTGACTGGTGGGGGGTGGGGGGAAAGTTGGCCTCCACCCCCCGAGGCTACTGGGAGCTGTAACTTGCACCCCCAACCCCAGAGCAGGGAGGAAGGAGACTGTGTACCCCAGCCTCTCTCCTGTTCCTGTTCTGTGAGCTCCGCCCCGCCTTAGCTCCACCCCTGCCGTGCGGCTCCCAGAAAGGTCCTCTACTGCCCAGTTTCTAAACTGCTGAGTCAACCAGCACAGGGTGCCCACGGGCGCCTGGCCCAGTGGAATTCTGGGCCTGGGTCCCAGGTAGTGTGTGCCCACGCCAGGGCTCTGAAGCCGCCATGGAAGCTGTTTGTTTTCCTGCGCCTGAGCCCAGGCTGGATAGAGTGCAGCTAATGGGCAGCGGTTTTAAATTTGCCACCAGAGATAGGCCAGAAACATCTTATTTATTCTTTAAGGCATAAATGAAACTCGACTCTGGGCCTCTGACTGAGTTGAAGGGAAATTCAACTCCTTTCCCCGAAGGCATGTGGTTAAGGGAGAGAGCAGAGCATTCTGGGAAACGCCTGCTGTTCTTGGCTCCTGCTGGTCCTCGCTGCACTGTCCAGCCCTTGAGCTGGCCTGGCGTGGGGCCTCCCACCCGTGGGAGTGGGACAGACATCCTTGAGTACCCCTAAACCCTCTCCAGAGAGTTGGGAGCTTCCCCCGTGCTCAGAACTCACGGTCCTTCAACCCATTTTCAGACTGCGCTCTCTCCCCTCTGCTATCGCTATACCTGAGTTTTTCAGGACAGGAACGAGACACAGTGGAGCCTGCATGTAGTGGCAGAGGGGAATCCCTGAGCCAGGCCAGTGAGGAATGGTCGGACCCACTGTGCTATCAGGAAGTGCCTCAGCCCTAGCCTGACATGGCTCAGAGCTTCCTCTCTTGTCCTTAGGGTCACTCTGCTCCAGAACCTTCCGTGATGCTGTAACACCTGCTCAGTTCTCTCCACCCAGCACATTCCTGGGGACTCTCTCCTGGGTTTTCTGACTCACTCCCCACCCCCAGTTATTTGCTCTGATGTCACTGCACCTGCCTACCCACCCGACACTCTACCTGCTGTACTATCACTCCAGTCTCTGGATGGAAACTGAATACCCCACATGGGGAGGCAAGATTTTACTCCATCGGGTGAAGACAGAGACACTTGTAGCCACTGGGCCTGAGGGAAGTGCCAAATACTACACCAGTTGGCCAGGTGCTTGCGGTGGGCTGCTAGAGGCAGGTTGGGCCTCACAGGACGCAGGAGTCCAATCCTCAGAAGTTGTTGCTGATGAAACAAAATCACCATGTCCCCCACATGCCCATAACCAAGATGGTGGGCTCAATAATTTCCCATAAACTGCAGTGGCAATCTTCTCCCTGGGCCCTGCTGCCCCCCATACCGTGTTCCCCCTCACCAGGAAGGCCACAGCCCACCACAGTGCCCACTGAGGTGCACCTGCTCTCCGAGGAAATCGATAGAGAAGGGCCAGAACAAAGCACTCTCAGGCTTTGGCCAAGGTGTGGGTTGTCATAGGAGCTGTCTTTTGGGTAGTGCCTGTAAATCAGGCCGCTCTGGATGGAAAGTCTGCTGCATTTTGAAGTCCATTTGGCCTTATTGCTTGTTCAGCTCCTTAATGCATTAATGATAAAACATCAGGGGGGAATATGTATTCCAAAAACAATTGCAATTAATCAATATGCACTTATTCCATTTGGCTGCAGCTTGTGGTAAACAGGACCAAGGCAGGCTCCACCCGGCTTCTCTGGCTCCAGGCCTTTCCCAGCAGACAGCGGGAGGCTCTGAGGCAGCGGTGGGGAAGAAAGCAGCCACCCACCCAGAGGGAGGCCTGGGGCTGGGAGACCAAGGGAGAGGCTGCATGGGGGTTCGCGGGGCTGATACTGCAGAACCTGGTGGAATGGAAATATATGTCTATGGCTGGCATAGGTGAACACCCACCGTTGTCGGTGACTACTATTTTTTATCCACACGTCCTTCCAGCTTCAGCCTCTTGGGACCCAAAAGCACTGTCTTCAGCCAGAGCTGTGCCTTCCTTCCCGGGAGGGCTTCCTCTGAGTCCAAACTCTTCGTGTTACAGTGACCTTTAAGCCCGGAGAGGCTCTGTGATGGCCCCTAGCAGACCGTGATGGCCTCTGGCCAGCTGCTCAGTCCACCCGAGGGATCTAATTTCCGACTCTGCCCCACTGGAGTGACCTGGGCGAGATGGTGTGGGATCTCCACGTGCGGGAGAATCCACAAGCAGGGGTTTAGCTCTGTGGAGTTACAGCAGCCACAAACATGAGCAGGAGCTGGCCTGCGGCTCCCTTTGCTGAAGCAGCCCCTCAGAAGGCAGCTGAGAGGTCCTGGAGCTCCTTAAGCATGGTCTCAACCATGAGTCCCCTATTGCTCTTCTCCGGTGAACACCTGCCTTCCAGCTAGCTGCTTCTGCAGAGAGTTTCCCCCTAGTGCACCCTGGCTGGGCACCTCACACATCTCTCACTGCCTGGCTTCCTGGGCTCAGCAGCCTCTTAACCCATTCTAAGCCCAGGACAGTGGCCCTTAAGCATGGAGATAAGAGCCCATGGTTTCATTCCCCTTTACTGACCAGGCTGACATCGGGTCAATGCAGGGACTTCTGGAAGGTTCAGCAAAGTCAGCAGCCCCAGAGATCTCACTGCAGACACCTGGTAGACCTGAAAACCTCGCCTTTCAGATGGCTGAAGATTGGATGCGTGCCCCCGCCCCCTGCCCCTGGGCAGTGCCTCTCTGGACGAGTGCCCCATCCTGGGCAGTGCCTCTCTGTCTCCACACAAAGTGCTGTGCCCTGGAGGTTCCCTCTTCAGAACAGCCCCACTCTGAGGCCTTTGCCTCCACCTTCACAGAACAGGGATAGGACGTCACCATGTCCAGGTCCCCCTGGCCACCTTGGTAGGGGTGAGAGGTAGAGAGACCAGTGGGCAATTCCCCCCCACTGCTGCTGAGGCCATGTCCCGCTCACCCTCCCCACCCTCCCCCGCCTACCTGCCCTGGACCAGCTTCTCTGCCTGAAAAGCTGGACGAGAGCATAATCAGGGCGGTCTTGCTCGGGCACGGACTGGGACAGGCTTGCTGCCCCCAGGGGATCTGCCTAATGAGGAGAAAACTCGCTGCTCAGTGCCATGCTGCCCCCAGGCTTCGCAGCATCGTCCTGCCCCTCAAGCGGGTGAGCATCCCAGCTTTCGGGGGCTCTGTCTCATCCCCACCGCCAGGCCCAGCTCTGGCCAAGTCCATTTGCAAAGGAGGGGCTGTGGAGCGATCTGTCTCCTCACCGGCCAGCATCCTGCATTAAGGGCTCGGCAGCCTTCCAGCAGACTTTGCTTTTAGCTTTATTATGGTGGTTGGGCAACTGGGGAAATCTGGAGTCCATGGACACAGTTATGATCCTCTTGCCTTTCAGCTGGGGAAGGGACGCACCTTGTAGGTAGGGGTCTTACTGAGCAGAGCACTTGCCTTGCATGCAGCTGACCTGGGTTCCATCCCTGACGCCTCATATGTGGTCACCTTAGCACAGTCAGGCGTGATTCGAGTAAGGAATAAGCCCTGGGCACTGCTCATTGGGCCTCACCCCCAAAAAAAAAAACTTCCTGGTAAACTTGGGAAGAAGAAAACCACTGGACGAGATGGTGCTGGCATTGACTCGTTTCATTGGGGGACTCCTTGCATCCATGTATTTACTGAGGGGACTGTCACCAGCAGCTTCTCTTCAGGACATTTACTTCAGTCCTGTCCGTACGGTCACAGCTGTTCTCTCTACCAGGCCCATGAGTTTTCCAAGGGCTTTTTAAAAAGGTTCCGAGGGCTGAGGGGGTTAAAAAAATGTTGGTGACACATTGCAAAAGAGAAAACTTTATTTGAAATTGAAATGAAGCAGCCTTAAAATTGAACGTTTTTGCCAAGTCAACTGCAGCTCTCCGGGGACTGTATTCTCACATGCGAAAAGCTATTTGTGTGAGGTGTGGACATGTTGTAGAGCACACAAGGCCACCCTAAGACATCCGCAGAGCATGTCTGAAGTCTCCTCTGGGGAGACGGGGCTGGGGAGGAAGAGCAAGAGGCCCATCAGCCTGCAGCCCTGGGGTGGCGGTGGGAGAAGCCTGCTGCAGCGGGAAGGACAGTAGGGAGCCAGGGAGGTGAGGCAGTAGACAGGGGGTGACAGCTGGGAGCCGCCCACTCCTGGGCCAGAGTGGGAAGGGCAGAGAGGGGGTTAGGGACCAGAACTGAAGGAAGCACAGCACATAGAGCTGCAGCCACGGAGGAAACCAGCCATTTCCTGGGACACTGCCCAACGCTGGGAAGGGACGACAGAGACATAGTCTAGTTTCTCCTTCCTCCTCTGGTCTGCCAGGGAACCAGCACTCAGGAAATGGCTGAACACCAGGGCTTGCCTATCAGAGCCACAGAGAAGTAGGGAGGGTGGCAGGCAGGGGAGGAAATAGAGGACAAAAAGGCCAGTTGTCCTGAGCCAGGGTTTGAAGGCACACTGACTCTCACAGTGCTTGGCAGAGAGGAGCCAAGGTGCTGGTCATCCAAAGGCAGGACAGAGTCATGGGTATCCACTGAGCACAGCTCAGGGATGTCTCGGGACTCACTCCCCGCAAGGAAGCTTTCCTTAGAGTGCAGCAAGCAGTAGCAGCCTTAGGTAGTCAAGGTTGGAGGCTGTAGGTGTGGGGAAGAAGATCCCAATGGCCCAGCCCTTCCCTGAGACGGCAGCCCCGCACTTTCTCATTGGCTCAGACAATGCTGGGCAGGCTCTGGAGAGCCTCTGCTGCTGGTGTCGGTCTGGCACCTAACAAACAGCTCCACCTGCAGACACCACCAATGATGCAGCGCTCTAGGTGGCTGGGGTCCACCTGGTGCTGGCTGGGATCACTGCCTTTGGGTGAATCAGACTGAACTGAGGCTGCAGCACGGGGGCAGGTCTGGTCCACGGGTGGCTGTGCAGAGATTAAGCTAAGAATACATGAATTCCTGCAGGCGCATTCTCTGTGGCAGAGTGGAAGGTCCAGAGGACGAGTAGAAATGTGCCACACCAGCGGTAGCCTCGGCTCACCCTGGCACCTTCACTTCTATCCTTGTTCTATTGGCCACAGCGGCCTCACAGTACCAAGGCCAAAGTCAAGAAGAGAAGATTGAGTCACAGGAAAGTCATTATTTAGGGGAAGGAGAGGAGGAACAGAGTTGGGACCAATAAAGAATGAGACTTTCCACAGGAATGAGATAGCCTGGCAGAGAGCTTGCAGACATAAATCTGGGGTAGCCTAGCAGGGGCCTTGCAGGCATTAGCCTGGGATAGCCTGGCAGAAGGTTTAAAGACATAACTGAGAGGGTTTGGGTTCCAGCTCAGTCACTTCTTGGCCAAATGAACTTGAAAAGTCTCCCTGGGCCTCGGTTTCCTCATCCCTAAAATGGTCATGCAGCCCTTTGTATGTGGTAGTAAGGATGAGAAGGAGGATGGAAAATGCTGTGAGAGGAACCTAACAGCTGCTGGCAGGAATGTTGGGCAAAAGAATATTGACGAGGCCTGCAGCAAGGTGGGGAGAGACACATTTCAGGGAAATGAGCTGAACATTTCTGCATGGTAGGCTCATGAAAAAGGAAAGAGCTCCGAAACTGAGTCATTTGCCCAGCTCTGGGAACAGAACGCCTGCATGCTGGCACCGTTCTGTACTGCAGAGTTGACAGCTTGTTGGAGGAGGAATGGCACGAGGTGGAAGGGACCGGTTTCCTTTCCCGGTGGCTGGCTCTGGCTCACTCGCAGACCGTGGAACACGGAGGCCCAATTTCCAGAATCAGCTTCGACTGGTTTGGAGGAGAAAGGCCTGGGGCCCAGGAACTGTCACTCTGCAGTCGGAAGATTGTCAATGCTTCCTCTTTTAAAGAAAGCGATACCCCCTCTAAAAATGCATCATCCTAAATCATTTTTTTTATTCTTCTGCCTACCCAAATCAAGCCCAAAGCTGCTGAAAGGAAGAGAGGAAGCTATAGAAAAGAGAGCAGCCAAACCAGATGACTCGATCAGAAGTTCCGCTGGGGGCTAGGAAGATAGAGCGCTGGCGCACATACCTGGCATGTGGAAGGCCCAAGTTTGAGCCCTTGCAACACATGGTTCCCCAAGCACTGCCCAGTGGAACTGTCCAACTCAACACAGCAGTGCTAGAGCATCTCCACTCTTCCAAATGAAAGAAGCCCCTTGCTTGTGAGATGTATACAGTCAGGTGCTAAGGGAACAGCTGTGAGTCTCAGGGTCTCTGAGTTAGATGTCCTGAGCTCAATCCCTCTGTCTTGATTCCTAGATATGTGATGCTAAGTTGATAAACCCCGGACTCTGAATCTGCATGTTTAAAATGGATGATTCAATGTTGGATGACTTACTATACTTGCTAGTCCTGTTGTTGGATTACTCCACAAAACAATGGTCAGGCCGTGCAGTGGTGAATTATGTAACTCTAAATTATTTACTCCTGGGTTTCCATCATATTTTCCAGCTATAAGCCTCAGTATCATTAAGATCGAATATAATTCCTCATGCCTCCATAGCGGGCTCCTACAAGGAATTGGATGGAACCCGGAAGAGTTCACCCTGGCTTCAATATGGGACAACTTTTAGAGTAAGACATTTTCTTACCCAAAATTTAGAGCCAGGTCAGACCTAAGATAAGCTGTGAACTGCCTTGCAGCTGGAGCAGAGCACTTAAGACTTGTTGGAGATATAATCCATAAGGGAATTGGAAATTATCAATCTGGCACAGGGAGCATAGTTTGGAAAATATGATGGAAGCCAAGGATTAAACAACTTAGAGTTAAATTGCACGGCAGAGCGTGGCAAGCTACCTGTGTCGTATTTGACATGCCAAATACCAGTAACAATTATGGACCTCATTCCCATGACTTGATGGAATGGTTTGAGGCTCTTTATATTCCTGGAGTGGGCAGATGCTCTTGGGCTATCTCGCATGTGACAGGACTATTGAGATGTTACTGGTGTCTGCTCAAGCTAATCAATGATCTACGGGAAGACAGTGACAGTGATAGAGTTAAATAAATCACCACTGCACTGCCTGGCCATCTTTTTATGCACATACAAGAGATCCCTAGCATAAACATATGCAAAATGCTCATAGGAAGGAGAAAAACAATCCCTTGTTAGCAATACAAAAACTCAGGATTTGCAAGTAAGCAAGTAATCCAACAATAGGGCTAGCAAGTATAACAAGTAGTCCAAGAATCCAACTCACAAATAATGGCAAATTTGAATGGAACACATGCTCTACTGGAGTGACAGACGTTATTTCTCTTATACTCAACAACAGCACTCCATTCACCAAGGTCGAGAATTTTACTCCTGTGTTGAAATTATTGTTTGCTTTGGAGGGGGCCCAGAGAGATGGGGGGAGCAGGCTGAATACAGTGCCACAATATGCTGACCCTTAGCGTTGAATCGACCCTCTTGTTGAGTCTTAGCAATGAGATCTTTGAGAAAGGTCCATGTCAAAATGACCAGGAACAACCAGTGTTGGCAGAGAGCCCCGATTCACTGCTGGTGGGAATGTTGCCTGGTCTAGCCTCTATGGAAACCTGGAAAACAGTCTGTAGACTACTCAAGAAGTTGAGTTATGAGTTGGGATCCTATTTCAGAGTTCTCACTTCTTGACACTTGATCTACCCCACTCCCCTGCCCCAAATGCATAGATATCTAGTCCAGAAGGAGTTTGTATTCCCGTGTTTGCTATAACACTACTTACAAGATCTGGAAACAACCCAAATGCCTAATGACAAGTGAGTGGAAGTTTTGATACACATGCATGCACACACGAATACTTGTCTGTTCGAAGAGAAAAGATGAAATCTTGCCTTTTGCTAAAACTTAGATGGAAGAAGAAGAGGGGAGTTATGTTAAATCAAGTAAATCAGAGGGAGAAGGATCTTACTCACATGTAGCATGTAAGAGAACAAAGCAAGAGGAAGGACAGTGTCCACTAATAAAAAAAAACCCTCGGAATTTGACACTAGAATTGAGGTTACTCAAGTGGGGTGGGGGAGCGAGACTGAGAGGGTAAAAGTGACCTAAGGACAGGGATGGGGAATCTTTTGGATCTGGGTGATCTCAGATCTCTCCTAGGTACTGCTGCTAGAAACAAAGTTTACATAGGGTGGCAGGGGCCAGGAGCAGGCAGCATCCTGGGACACACAGTAATAGGGGATCAGAGGACACTGGGTCCTGGAGCACCAGTGTGGACGGTAAGAAAAGGAAAGGGGCTTCCTGGGGCAAGAACTGCTCTGGCTGCGCTGCGGGCAGCAGCGGGTTTGAGTCTTTCCCTGAAACTTTCAGCCAGCAGGAGCCAGGCTCCGCCCCTGGTTCTCTCCTGCACTGGCTCTGGCCACAGAGCAGTCAGTCATGGATCCTGGCACCTCAGATCTGCTGGAATCGCGGATTCCTTCTGCCTCCTTGGGGATGGATGCAGAACCAGCTCCCTTGTCTCAGAGGCCTGGAGTGACTGCTCTCCCCGAGGGACAGTCACTCAGAAACACTTGAGTGACAGTTATTATTGCCTATGTCTTTCCTTGAATTAGCCTCCGGCATTTGGATACTGCCTGCACTGTTTTGGGTGAGAAATGGGGTGAGAAATTGGGTGAGAAATGGGTGATCCCAGGCTGCTCTGACATGGGTCCTCCATGAAGCCTGTGACCAAGGTGCTGCTTCCCCCCCCCCAGCCTCTTCCTAGTGCCATCTGCTCTGCTGCTGTGCTCTAGGCTGGGCAGGTGACAACAAGGGACAACACTGCTCATCTCCCAGGGGACTCACCCAGGGACCCCACCAGGCTTACTGCTGCCTCCAGATGGTTCTCGGAGTTGCTGACCTCACCCTGGGGTTCCCCTGCAGTTTCCCTATGGAGCTGTCTTCACCCCCTTTAACCCCTTTGCTTCCAGTCTGGGGCACATGGGCCTCCTTCTTCTCAACAGTCAGTAAACACAGATAAGAAGCTCTTCCCAATTGTGCCTTTTCTTTCCAGCTGAAAAGAGAGCCAGGCCATGACCACAAGGGACTTTTCCACCAAGTTCAGCTCAAAGAGCAGCTTTAGTTTTAGCTAAAGCATCTTTTCCTCTTTCCTATCTCCTAGCACCTCGCCTGCTTCTGAGGCTCCCCTCTTCCTGAGTGTCCCCAGACACACACACACACACACACACACACACACACACACACACACACACAAAACTTTGGCCCACTCTGGATTCCTCCCATCAAATCAAGCGTGGCTGGAGCCCTTCTGCCTCTTTAAGGTGACTTGGCATTTCTCTGCATGGATCCATCTTGCTGGCTCCATGGTTTAACTGGCAGCGAAATGTCTTCTCTCTAAATTCTTCCATGCATATCTCTTAGCCTCTCCCATGGGAATTGGCACCTTTGCCCTCACTGTAACACTCTCTGCTTTCAGACACTCCCTCCCTCTTAGCTATATACCACTCATCACTGCAAGATGCTTAGATACTTCCATTTTTCATTTTTACTGAATGTTTCATTTTTATTGCTATGAGAATTCAATAATTTGCATGCTCATAGCAGAAGCAAAACAGAGTAAATCCATGAATCCGTTTTAACCTGCCATGCTGGAACAGCCTCTGCAGACATTCTGACCCAGTCTCCAGGTACTAATTCACCTTCCTTTTTGGCAGGTGAGGCTCAAATCAAACCCTTCCTTATGGCCCCCTGGCGTATTTGGGTCCCCCAAATCCCCATTCAAATTGAAACCAAGTTCCTCCTCCTAGTACATCTGCAAAGAGGGTGGGGGTGGTAATTTAAAACTAAAAACTTTGAAAGGGCCAATTTAGGTAAAGTGAGGTAATTTCAGGTGAACTCTTATCCAATACAATGGGCCCTCAAGAAAGATTCAGACCCAGACACTATTAAGGGGGCCTTTGTGAAGATACAGTCAGTAGACAGGCCCCCGCCACACCCACAGGCCATGAGGTCTCAGACTCCTCACCTCTGCCACACAATAGAGCAAACCATTGTGGTCGCAGTCACTTTCTGGGGTGCTCTGACAAGAGAGATCTGGTTCATTTCCCGCTAAGCTACTACCCAAGGGATCCTATTTGCAGGGTCATAACATGGTACCTTTCATGCCTTTGTCTGTCTAGCTCTGTCTTCCTGTACAGGAAGCTGGTACAGGACTAGCTTCCTGTACCCTACCCAAGTACCAACCCAGTTGCCGACCTCCCCACCAAGGCGGTACCAGCCTTGGGTCTCACACCACTTTTACAAAACCCTCTGTTCTGGGCTACACAGAGAGCACAGGGGTTAAGGGTTTTGTCTTGCATCCTACTGACCCTCAGGACAATCCCTAGCACCATTACTGGTGGCAGGCCGAGGGGCTGTCATTCCTGAACACAAAGCTAGGAATAGCCCCTAAGGACCACTGGGAGTAGCTCAAACACCACCTCATCTACTTTCAACTTTAAAATAAATGAAACCGAGGCCAGAGCGATAGCCCAGTGGGTAGGGCGTTTGCCTTGACGCGGCTGGCCTGTGCAGGCCTGGGTTTGATCCTTGGCATCCCATATGGTCCCCTGAGCACCGCCAGGAGTAATTCCTGAGTGCAGAGCCAGGAGTAGCCCCTGAGCATTGCCGGGTGTGACCCAAAAAACAAAAAAGCAAAAATAAATAAATAAATAAATAAATAAATAAAATAAAATAAATGAAACCTTCAGGATGGGTTTGGTCGACCTAGCCTAAGTCATGTACCACTCTCGGCAGTTGTGAGGAAAGAAAGTTTATGGCAACTCTGGTGGGCAACACCATCGTAACTTTTACTTGAGGTGCAGAAAGATGGATCAGAGGAGGGTAGCCAGACCCCCCAGTGGAGCGCAGGAACTCAGCCCAGAGGACTTACTCTGAGCTTGCCCCAAGTGGCCCTGAGTCTTTCCAGGCAGGAAAGAAGGTGGGAGGAGTCCACTAGGAGAGGGTGGGCCTCTCCCTCACCTTCCTTCTCCTCTCAATGGACAGACCTGCTTGCTCAAGGCAGGTACCCCTTTCACCTTGTCCAAAAGATAGTTTGCCCAGAGCCTCTCAACACACCCCCAGCAGAAGCAGTCCTCGGTAAGGACCCAGTCTCTCTCCAGAGGGATGACCCAGCAAGGAGCATGGCTATACCCTTGGGAACTGCCCACTTTTACCTGGGATGCCAGATGCTCTCCTGGAGTCCGGCTCAGCAGAAGGCCATGGAGGTGAGTTGCTACTCATGACTGCTTTATGACATAGACTCTGTCCTCGAAGATTTTGAGAGTCATTCCAGGTCATAAGGATGGACAGAAAGCCCACTCTCCCAGCATTTCCAGGTCACACGCTGGCCCTGCTGGATCAACACGTTCTCAAAGGGCTCCATCGCTGAGGTGGCTCCCTTAAGTGCAAATTTAAAGGGATTCAGAAAATAGTGACAAGGATAAATTATAGTCTCCTACAATATTAAAAATTCTAATCAGCAAACTGTGGCCCACAGGGTATCTGTTTCTCTATCTATTGTTTCATTAGTAAGGAAAGTTGTGCACCCTGCAGGGTTTTTGTGATAACACTAGATTCTGCCAAAGAGAGACTGAGATTCCCTGAGACAGCCCTAACTCTTGTATTAAAACCATCCTCTGGATGTTGTTTTCCAGCAGAGTCCTGTCTACTATACACAGGTATATTATCAACATGTATATGTGTATTATGTATGCACACATGCACACATATGTATACATATGTGTGTATATATGGCAGATATAGAGATACAGAGAGAGAGACAGAGACAGAGAGAGACAGAGGGGGAACAGAAGTTTGTTTTAAGAAAGCGGCACACAGCATTGAGGGCTTCCTGACTGCAGGGTACACTGGTAGGCTGCAGAGTCACAGCCCAAGTCTACAGGAGGTCTGTGATCCATCTCCTTCCATGGAGGTCAGTCTTTTTCTGTTAAGGCCTCTGACTAATACCCACCCACACACTCTAGGGATTTCAGTGTTAATCTCCCTTTAAGAACACCTTCATAGAAACACCTAGGAAAAAGATCCTTGACCGCATACCTAAGTGTGGCAGCCTAGTCAGACTGACACACAAACGACCCATTGTGGCAGTGCTGTCTGCACTGGCTCTAGAGTGTCTGCTTTAGTTTCTCCATGTACACATTCTTCTTCTCCACACCAAAGGAAGAATGCTCTGTATTTGGAAAGGAGAGACTGTGCCTGGTGTCTTTGTGCACAGTTTAATGCTCCAAAGTGCCAACGCATGCCAAGGAGACACTAACTATTCCTTTGATGGTAGTAGAAAACTTTTCAGAAAGGTTCCGCTTCATAACCTCGGTGCCAAATGGTTTGGGCACAGATACCAGAGAAACAGACTCGACCTGCGGCTCAGCCTTCAGCACCTAGACTCCCTCATCCAGCCTTCTTTCAAGGGCCAGGTGCCAGAGGCCATCTTTCTCTGTGGAATGTAGGAACTATTTCCTTATATACTCTTTCTGCAAAACCTCAATCCTAATAAGAATGAAAACGGTTTATCAGATTGAGACGCAAATTAATCCTGTCTGAACAACTTGATGTTATCATATTTAATTTCAAATTTAATTATTTGGTGCTTAATTACAAAACAGTTCATTACTTTCTTGTAATTATGTGTCTTTTTAAAGTCAAAAGAAAGAGGCCGAACACCCCTACTCCATAATGGGGGTAACCCTGAGGCGTCACCGGTTCTCAGGTTATCTCCAATATGGATCAGCCTCACTTTTTGAAGTTTCTGTTGTTTTAACTTCTCTCTCCCTTTTGATTTCTGGGCCACACCTGGTGGTGCTTTGGTCTACCCCTGGCTCTATGATAAGGGGATTGCTCCAGGCAGTTCTCAGAGGACCCTATGAGGTACTGGGGATTAAACAAAGTTGATGCCTACAAGGCAAATGCCCTCTCAGGTCCCTGGATGCCTAGTCCACATGCTCTTCTGTTCTTTGCTCCTCCGTCATCTTAGCGCCTGAGAACCAGAGCCCGAACCCACATTTTCAGCTTATGCTTCCACAAGCAGCTATCCCACCCAAAGTCTTGCCCTTTGACAAGGCCACCTCGCACAGGGGCTTTGGCTCTGCTGAGCCCCTCCCTCTCTGCCACGCTCAGTGCTGGGAGAGTGGGTATTGGGTCTGTTGAGTCAAGGATAGTGACCTGTACTAAGTGCTGCTCTGCCTGTGGGCCCCTGAGACCAGGACAGGCCAAGCATCATCCCTGCAGCATGATGTTGTCCCAATCTTTCCCCACAGGACCCAGATGAATGTCACAGTCTAGGATGGTACCATATGGCTGGCAGGGTGGGAGAAGGATTCTCCAAGGGTCCAGGGACTCGGCTAGGTGCCTGCTAACTCAGAAGTGTGGTGCATACTGGAAGAACTGCAGGTTTAGGTTCACACCATAGCAATAAAACAATGTTAAAATCAAGTGAGTTTCCTCCAACTCTTTTGTCCCCAGAGCATTCTAGAAATAGTTACAGGATGTTTCCTGTGCAACAGCATGATGTGGAAGGACAATGGACTCACCTTTATTTAGCGATAATTAGAAGTGCCACAGAGACCAAGAGTGATCCCACGCTGTAGGCAATCTGACGCTGGTGGTTGTGTTTGGTGCCAGGTTGCCACAAACCTTTATTAAAAAAATGGCAGCATCTGCAAGCGCTGTGAGGCCCCCGGGGAGGGATGGTGGGTTCTAGCCCTGGCCCACCATCCCAGCAGAGCCTCGCAACAAGCCAGACGACCCCCCCACTCCATGAGGGCCTCCATTTTCCACATCCGACTTCTCTCGCCTGACCTCCACCCAGCAGACCAGCCTATCAGTGCCCGGCTCATCGAGTTCCACCCTGCAGCAGTCTTTTCTTAAATCCGGCTCAGGTATGCCGGTCCAGAGACTCGCAGACATGGGGCAGAGATGCTACTGGCTCTCCCTGTGACCAGCCGCTCACGAGATGCCCGGGAGGGATGGTGGGTTCTAGCCCTTGCCCACCATCCCAGCAGAGCCTCGCAACAAGCCAGACGACCCCCACTCCATGAGGGCTTCCATTTTCCACATCCGGACTTCTCTCGTCAGACCTCCACCCAGCAGACCAGCCTATCAGCGCCCGGCTCGCGAGGCCGTGCGGTTCATCAATAAATGCTAGACTTAGAGATGCATACAAGAGTATGCTACCTGCACGGCAGAACCTGGCAAGCTACCCGTGTTGTATTTGATGTATATGCCAAATACCAGTAACAATTATAGACCTCATTCCGGAATGGATTGAGGCTCTTTATGTTCCTGGAGCAAGCAGATGCCTTGGGCTCTACTAGCATGAGACAGGACATATGGAGACGTTACTGGGGCCCGCTGGAGCAAATCAATGATGAACGGGAAGACAGTGATTACAGACAGTGATCTGCAAAGCGCTATAGAACACAGCATAATAGGAGAGTTCCTGTAGTTCAACACTTTCCACGCTGGACCGGCTTTCAATACACGCAGGCTCAGCCTCCTTGCAGCTCTTGTGGGCTGGTAGAAGAGGTGTGAAATAGGCCAAGCTCCATATCACTGCAGACAAAGGAACCAAGGCCCTGGCCACAAAGAACACAGAAGTATAAACAACATTTCTGCTGTGCCTGAGAACAGACAACTGGATTAAAAGAAAAGCAATGGTACAGCTACACAATGGAATACTATGCAGTCATTAGGGGAAAAAACGAAGTCATAAAATTTGCTTATAAATGGATGAACATGGAGTGTATCATGCTGAGTGAAATGAGTCAGAAGGAGGACAAATATAGAATGACTGCAGTCATTTGAGGGATATGAAAAATACATATAGTATGAGACTACTATCCAAGACCAGGGAAAATGGGGGCCAGGAGGACTGGTCAATGGTTGGATGCTTGCCACGAGAGTGTCGGGGTGGAGGGGTGGGCATGAAGGATAGCTAGGAGAGAGGAGGAAGCAGTATGACAACGATAGTCGGGAATGATCATTTTGGACAGGAACAGAGTGTTGAAAGTAGGTAAAGGGATATACCTGATAATCTTTCAGCATCTGTATTGCAAGTCATAAGGCTCAAAAGGAGAAAGACAGAGAAAGAGAAAGACAGAGACAGAGAGAGACACGGGCCGGAGCGATAGCCCAGCGGGTAGGGCGTTGCCTTTGCACGCGCCGGCCTGTGCCGCCCAGGTTCGATCCCGGCATCCCATATGGTCCCCCCGAGCACCGCCAGGAGTGATTCCTGAGTGCAGAGCCAGGAGTAACCCCTGAGCATCGCCGGGTGTGACCCAAAAAGCCAAAAAAAAAAAAAAGAGAGAGACAGAGAGAGAGAGAGAGAGAGAGAGAGAGAGAGAGAGAGAGAGAGAGGGGGAAGAAAGTGCTTGCCATAGAGGCAGGTTGGCAGTGCAGGGCAGGTAGCTGGGGGAAACTGGGGAGAGTGGTGGTGGGAAATTTACACTGGTGAAGGACAGGTGATGGAACATTGAATGACTAAAACCCAATCACGAACAAGTTTGTAACTGCATATCTCATTGAAATTCAATAAAAATTGATTAATTTTAAAAACCAGCCTAGTAGTTATCACAGAGACTAGATTGTGGACAGCCTGCAAGGGTTAAGGGAGTAGCAACAGCCATGAGGCCCTGGGCCAGCTGGGTGACACGTCCCTCTCGAATGCATGGGGTCAGCAGCAGACTTGACTGAGCTGGGGAAACAACAGCAGTCACAAACGCTGGGCAGTGTCTTGGCCCTCCTGGCCTTTGCACTCTCAGCTCGTTACTGGCTCACAGGATGCATCTGTCCAATTGAGGGAGGGGCTGAGAGAGAATTCTGAACTGGAGAGTGATTGAATTCCTGGATTAGACCAACATTTTTTATTGGATTAGACTGGCCTTTGCTGGAGTAGACTGAATTTTGCGGCCCAGCTGCCAAGTGAGAATGAGAGCTCATTAAAGAAAGTACATGCAATTATTATTATTTTTAAGTGCAGTTGGACTCTCCTGGGCCCCACTTTAATTTGGCCAAGAGCTCTGTCCTTGAGTGTGAGCTCTGAGGAGAGAGTCAGCCAGACTCAGGCACTGGGACAAACGGGATTTATGTTTCTGAGGCGGATGTTATGTCTCTGTGTGGCCATAAGGAAGCTCAGGGCTGAGGGAAACTCGAGACACTTGCAGAGGGCTGGGTGTGTCGACCTCCAGAGGCCAGCTCTGTGTGCCTGATCATAGAGACAATAGGGCTGAACATTCTAGAAGAATGTTCTAGAATTCAAGAGAATATTCTAGAAGAAGAGGCATTGTTTACATCCTGTGAGAAGGTGCCCCAAAGTCCATTGCTGGCTATTGCCTAAAGGGCCGTGCACAGAACCACACACAGTACGCATACAGTACAACCAAGAGGGGCAGCTTCTGGGGAATAGACTTCCGGGCCCAGACCCCATTATGTGACTCACCAGCATCATCAGGTCAGACAAGCTCTTAGCTCACTTAAGCATGACTTCTTCCTTTTTCTCCCTTGGGAAAAGGAGGAGTATCAAGCCGACCTCACAGGTAACCCAACTCCAACTGCTGGACCTTCCCTGCCCTGGCATGAGCCCTTCTAGAGTCAGTCTCGACCCAGATCTCTACCCCAGAGAAGCTGACTCAGCAGGTGTCCCCTGTCTTGGACACCCTCCCCACTGCCCCCATCTTTGTCCTTGGATCCTTGGCCTGTGGATGGCACTGGTAGATGAGACAAAACTTCGTGGAGAGAGGGGTTGGGTTATTTTTCCCTATCCTCTCTCCATCCCTTCTCACTTTGGTGCCCAGGGTCCATCTCTGTGCTCCAGTTCCCTCCTTTGATCCTTCAGCTGTTGACCAGCAAGCCCTGAGGCTACTGGGGGAAGGGTCATCATTCTTTAGGCTTCTGTATGTTGAGTGGCTCCCACGCCAGGTCCTGTCCTGGGCCATCAAGGGGCACTCTTCCTCCTGGCCATGCGTTTCTGGATTGTTTAACTGGTATTGTCTTGGGCCAACTCACATTCTTTTTAAAAGAGATTGCATGAATTGCTGCATAAAATTTTATATCTCTATGTCCTTGTGGACTAGATATGCTAGTTTTAGGCTTTCTAATTTACATTCAAGCAAACACATGGCTTTTCACATAAAAGTGATCATGCCGGGCCGGAGCGATAGTCCAACGGGTAGGGCATATGCCTTGAACGCCGCCGGCCTGTGCCAGCCCGGGTTCAATCCCGGCATCCCATATGGTCCCCCGAGCACCGCCAGGAGAAATTCCTGAGTGCAGAGCCAGGAGTAACTCCTGAGCACCGCCGGGTGTGACCCAAAAAGCAAAAAAAAAAAAAAAAAAAAAAAAAAAAGTGATCATGCCTCAGAGAGAACACCAAAACTAAATTAAAGAAATCCCCTATGCCCCGTGTTCCCCCACCACCACTGTCTTAAGGCCAGCACTTGCCCTCCTGGGAAGCACCAAGTTCCTCTTAATGCAGGGGCACACTGTATAGCCGAGTGCTGGCCTTAACACAGGGCCTAGTCAGAAGTCCGTGTGTGGCAGAGGCAGCCCACCCCATAGTGGGGTCCTGCCTCTCCTTTCTGTCTTCCAGGGAAACTAGGGTCCCTCAGCCCATGGCTAGTGAAGGCTGAGCACTTCCCATTGTCTCAGCCCTTCTCACAAGGAAGGCTTGTCACCTACCTGCGTTGGCCTGACTGCTTGGCCGCACTCCCACATACACAGAGTCATTCTTCAGCCTAGCTTCAAGTTGCAAACATTTTAAAAAATACATTTGGTGGAATGTTGCTGGGATTTTCATACCAAGAGGTTGAATAGCTGAGACAAAATAGATGATTCTTTGTTAAAAAGCAGAAAATGCCCACAAAGCTGGATTCGCCCCTGAAGCACCCTCTCTCCTCTGTCCTGCCCCCATCCAACCACCACATCATCTAGCCGGGAGCAGACACAAACACACAATGCTCTCTCTCTCTCTCTCTCTCTCTCTCTCTCTCTCTCTCTCTCTCTCGCTCTCTCTCTCGCTCTCTCTCTCTCTATCTATCTCTATCTCTCTCTATCTGTGTCTCTCCCTCTCGCTCTCAGACACACACACACACACACACACACACACACACACACACACAAGCTCGGCCCTACTTGAGTCCATCTCCCTGCCCTCTCCTTTCAGGAAGCTGATGCTTGGACACAAATTTTCTCTAGAGCAAAGCCAGCCTGGAAGAGGATCTTACAATATCTGTGAAACTCAGGATCAAGCAAGGTAGATGAGAAGCTTAGTGTTGCTGTTTAATTTTGCTGTTGATGAGGAACTAGATCAGATATACAGAGGGGTGCCCTGGGGATGCCCTGAAGATTCAGTTTGGTTATAGAAAAAAAGGGGAGAGAGTGGGCCGGAGCGATAGCCCAGCGGGTAGGGCGTTTGCCTTGCACACGGCCGGCCTCTGCCGGCCTGGGTTCAATCCCCGGCATCCCATATGGTCCCCCGAGCACCGCCAGGAGTAGTTCCTGAGTGCAGAGCCCCTGAGCATTGCCGGTGTGACCCAAAAAAGGCAAAAAAAAAAAAACGGGAGAGAAAAGCAGAGGGAAATTATTTTGATACCTTTAGGATATTATGTATTTTCTTTCTGTGTGTCTGTCTCTCGCTCACTCTCTCTTGCTCTCACTCGCTCACTCATTCTCTCTGAACTGTGAGGCCAACCCATGTGCATAGGTATGGAGGGGCCATAGAGATATGGCAGTAGGGGTTTCCTGTGAACCACATGCCAGCTGGACTTCTAAGGCCCTGCAGGGGAAGATTAGGAGACCACTGGTACCCAAGTTCATACTGAGGGTCAAGTCTCATATCCACAAGTCTGTAAATTCTCGACTCATATATCCAAACCTAAAAGCCCTCTGGCAGAAGGTAGTCAACCTTCAGTAAGCTGGATACAAAACAACAGCCCTTTCACTGAGTTCATAAAACTAAGCCTATGGAGGGGCTGGAGCGATAGCCTAGCGGTAGGGCGTTTGCCTTTGCACGGCCGGCCTGCGCTGGCCGGGTTCAATCCCGGCATCCCATATGGTCCCCCGAGCACCGCCAGGAGTAATTCCTGAGTGCAGAGCCAGGAGTAACCCCTGAGCATCGCCGGGTGTGACCCAAAAAGCAAAAAAAAAAAAAAAAAAACTAAGCCTATGGGGCCGGAGCAGTAGCACAGTGAGTAGGGTGTTCTTGTTGCACACTGCCATCTTCAGTTTGATGACATCCCATAGGGTCCCCGAGCACCGCCAGTTGTTATTCCTGGAGTGTAAAGCCAGAAGTAACTCCTAGCATCATGGATGTGACCCCCCAAAATAAAGCAAAAAAATTAATAAGCCTAATTTGTCAGATACAACTTCCCTCCCATATAAGACTATTCAGTTTACCCCAAATAGGGTGCAAAGCTAAGGAGTATTTTGCCAGACGTTCCCAACACTTTATTTCCCTGATCAAAAGTTGCAGTTGATTTTTCACAAATAAAAAATTATAAATAAAAATATAGTTCTCATTATGTATAAGTAAAAAGACATAGACTTCTTATTTAAACTGCAAGTTATTCATTTCAGTAACTAAAGAAGCACCAAATTGGGCAGAGAGACAGTACAGCAAGTAGGGCACTTCTTTGCAGGTAGCCAATGGACTACTTGGGCTCAATCCCCAGCATCCCATTTGCTTCCCCGAGCACTGCCAGGAGAGATTACTGAGTGCAGAGCCAAGAGTAAGCCCTGAGCATCACAGGGTGCAGTCCAAAACCAACCAACCAACCAACCAACCAACCAACCAACCAACCAACCAACCAACCAACCAACCAACCAAACCAAACAAATAAATCATACCAACAATGATTCAGTGTTTGTATCTCCCATATTCATAGGTTGTGCCCCTATCTAATGTGAAGGTACATGGAGGTGGCGTCTTTGGGAGATTATTAGGTAATGAGGGTAGGGCTCCCAGAACTAGGTAACTACCCTTGTCATTTTTTTTCTTTGTTTTTAAACAACAATATTATGGGGGGCTGGAGAGATAGTACATAGGATATGGCATTTGCATTACATGGGCTGACCCTGGTTCAAAACCCAGCACTACATATGGTCCCCTGAGCCCCGCCAGGAGTGATCCCTGAGCAGAGCCAGGAATAAGCTCTAAGCACCACCGGGTGCAGCCAAGAAACCAAAAACTTAAACTCAAGCCATTGTATTGAGGTATTTGTATTTACAATACTGTCAATTATACAGTTCGTGCATACATCATTTCAGCATCACATACATCACCACAGGGCAAACTTCCCTCCCCAGAATCCTAAGGAGCCCTTCCATCTCCCATCTCCCAGTGGGATGTACACCCAGTTCTTTAGACAGCATCTTCAGTTCTTATGACTTTGATCATTTGTTTTCCCCTTACTATTTCTTTTTTATCTCATACTTGGGATAAATTGCTTTTGTTTTGTGTGAAGATAGTGACACTGACACATATATGTGAATGGAGCTAATCTCTGTGAATTTCACAAAACTGAATCAATGACAAATAGAGAAGCTACATTTTTTTCACATTATATCTTTTTACAGGTATATAAAATTTAAACCTTAATATTATGACTTTTGTGTTAATATATTTTGATTTACATGAAATACATCCTGCAGATGTAAAATTTAGTGAGTGAAGTGAGTCAAGGAAAATATAAGATGCAAAACTGAATAGTCCTACAGAAGTAAAAAATGTGTGTTTTATCTTAAGAAAGAAAATACTGACTTTATGTTAGAAATTATAATTATTTGCTTATTAACTTATTAATGCAGACACTTAAGCAGTATCTATAATTATAGAAATGGATATGAAAAAGACTAGCTGATCATACAGCAATCAGTGTAAATGAAATGTTAATTTGTTTCTGCACATGTATGCAATCCCTTGGCAGGATAGACGTGAACAAACATTCTTAATCTATTAGAGGTCAACATAAGTGAGTGGAATTTATCTTGCCTGAAGAATATGTCTTGCCTCTTAAAGAAGCTTCCTTAATGTTTACTGCAAGACAATGAATTCCCTACACTGTTGCCTCTCTTCTATCTGTGACTCTTACGTAAAAGCCCATCAAGTTCCATGAAAAACAATAACACAGAAGCTCAACCAACACCAACCAGCCCAGTAAAATCCTCGGACAATGACTTCAGTGACACCATATGTTCAACAAGCTCAAAGAAATGGTACAAATAGTCAGCAAAGCACAAGAAAGTATCAGAGTCAAAATGAGAAAACTACAAGTAGAAATAAAGAGTACGGTCAGTGATATTTAAAACTCAATGAAGACTGAGCAGCAGAGTAACAGTGGCTGAGGAAAAGATGAAGACACTCAGAGATGGAGGAGAGGAAGCTACTTAAGAGAAAAAAAGATAAAATAAAGTTTGCCAAGGAATAAACAGCACACCAGAGAACTATTGGATGAGTCCAAGAGGAACAATATAAGAATCATCTGTGTCTCTGAAGAACTGTAAGTCAAATTTGATGGAGGGACAATAGTAAGAAAAATCATGGGCCGGAGCGATAGCCCAGCGGGCAGGGCGTTTGCCTTGCACGTGGCCGGCTCATGCCGCCCGGGTTCGATCCCGGCATCCCATATGGTCCCCCGAGCACCGCCAGGAGTAATTCCTGAGTGCAGAGCCAGGAGTAACCCCTGAGCATTGCCGGGTGTGACCCAAAAAGCAAAAAAAAAAAAAAAGAAAAAAAGAGAGAGAGAAAAATCACAGATAAGAATTTTCCAGAGTTGGGGCCTGAGCGATAGCCCAGTGGGTAGGGCATTTGCCTTGCACGCGGCTGGCCTGTGCTGGGCCGGGTTCGATCCCCAGCATCCCATATGGTCTCCCGAGCACCGCCAAGAGTAATTCCTGAGTGCAGAGCCAGGAGTAACCCCTGAGCATCGCTGGGTGTGACCCAAAAAGCAAAAAAAAAAAAAAAAAGAATTTTCCAGAGTTGAGAAATCCAGGTTCCAAGATCCAAGAAGCCAGAAGGGTCACAGCAAATATAGACTCCAAGACACATTGTGTTCAAAATGACAAAAACCAATGATAGAGTCCCTACAAAGTAAGTGTCCTTCTCAGGAGAGAGCTAGTTGTTTCTCTGTCCATCATGTGAGAACACAGTGGAAGGGTGGCCATCAAAGACCAGGACTAATGCTCTCACCAGGCACCAAATCAGCCAGTTCCTTGATCTTGGATTTCTCAGCTTCCAGAACTATGAGAAATAAATAGGAAGTTAGTGGTCTATGGCGATTTGTCATGGGAACCAGAGCTCAAGAAGACAAACAACAAAATGGATGCTGTAGCAGCGACTCTTGCATTGGGCAGAGAAGAATGAAGTTTCAAAGAATCAACGTGTTCAACTGTGAGTCTCACCCCAGCTCTGGCTAGGAGTTACTGTGTGCCAGACAGCTGCTCAGCATCATTTTTTACAAATCTAATTCTATTGCTACTAAAGCAATAATACATTTATTTCAAATAGTCAGCTATAACTACAAAAACAGTTTTAAAAGATGGCTTTCTCCTCCTCTTACTGCTATTCACGTCCAAATTCTCTAGCAATTTTTACATTTACTTTGTTTTTGTGAGCAAAAAGGCTTACATTATTATGTTGATCTTTCCCATTATAGACATAATCTCCTCCTGCCTTCCTGTTCTGGGGGATGGGGGTTTTAGTTTACTTAGTTTCACTATATGTGCATTCTCCCTATATAACCACAGCACATTTTTTTTTGTTGTTGTTAAATTAATATTCAGTAAATGGAAGATTTTTCTCTGAGTAAACCATGGGGTAGGCTGCTCCAGGCAAGTACTGGATTTCCTTTCATATATTCCTTTTAACTTAGTTTGGGATTAATCATTGGACTTCACTTGTATAATTTCAGGTATGGGTTATTTATTCCCCAAAAATAAAAATTCTCCAGAGATGTGGGCCTCTCATCTCTTCAAAAATGATCACTCAGTTTATTAGTCAGTTGTACCTGTAACTTAGAGCTGTCCCCCTGGGACTAGGCTTCCTCTGGGAAATATGACCCCTCACTGTGAACTTGGGAGCCTGGCTGCCTCTTCCCTCCCCAGCAGGGACAGAGGAGCCACCTGACATTAGGCTCATAGCCCCCTCTCAGCCCCTTTCCTTGTCTGAGATATCTGCATGTCTGGACTGCGTGGTTCTCCAGAGAACAGAGGAGCTGGCCCCAGGTCCTCACTCCAGACTAAGGGGGCTTTCTTATCTCTGAGTCCAGTGTCCCTCTGAGCGTTCCCCTTGTCTGGCCTTTTGGTTCCCTTGTATGTTGATTCCACTTTCTAGATCTAAGGCTTCCTCTTTCTTTGTTAATTCCCTTTCATTACGGGCTTCTCTACCAATCTCAGGAGGAGCAGTCCGTGGTGACTGGGGTGGAGTTTGAGGTCAGAAATTTATCTTCTTTACCTTTTGAACATCTTGATCTCTTATTGACTAAATTCCAGTGTTGCTGAAATGACTGCCACTCTGACCCTTAAAGCTTTTGTATGGCCCTTAATCTGCCCTTCCTGCTCCACCACCCTCCTGGAAGGTGTTTGTTTGGGGCCACATGCAGTAGTTTGGGAGATGCTCCTGGTCGTATCAGGGGGCCATGTAGTGCTGGGGATCGAATTCACATTTCCTATATGTAGAAAATATATTAAGCCCTTTGAGTCAGAAAGACAGCAAAAGAATACTTTCATGAGATTAACACACACACACAGAGACAGAGAGAGAGAGAGAGAGAGAGAGAGAGAGAGATTAGACCCCATGCTTCTTTTTAAAACTATACAAATATACCATGTTGGGCAGTTTCTGAGTCCATTCAGCCTAAAGAATAATATATTTCATGTACTTTTTTGTGGGGTGGGGATACTCACCCAGTGGTGCTCAAAGCTTGCTCCTGGCTCTGTGCTCACTCCTGGCAATGCTCAGAGGATGACAAGGAGTGTCCCAGATCCCATCAAACCTGGGTCAACCACATATCAATCCAAGCCAAGTGCCGCTGCCACCACATTGCATCTCCAGACCAAGACTGTTTATTTCCTGTTGCACCTCTTCTATCCGCCTCGTGTTCTTCATCGCCCTTTCTGAGACTTTTGCAGGACTTTAACCCTAAGATTCTCATTATCTTTGGTTTCTGCTATGTGTTTATTCATTTCAATGTCTTTACTGTCCCCTGCCATCAAGGGTCTACCACTTCCTTCTCTCCCCTACCTTGGTCACCTGGGAAATTAGGACTGACTAGTCTGCTATGAGCCCCTGCATGGGGAAGACCTGATGTCTCACCAGACCCAGGAGGTGGTCATCCAACATTGCTGTCTTGTTCTGTTTGCTCTGCCCAGGTGGTTAGTGATCCCTGGTACCAGCTTTCTCGGGATCCATGGAACCTAGGCTGCAGTGAGGAAAACTTATTTGTAGGAAAGGAAAGTTGGTCCTAAATTTTTACTTAGGCTTTCTAGGTCCATCACCTTGCTTTACAGAAAAGATTTTCAGGAGGAGACAAATAGTGAAGTGAAAGTCTTACTTAGTAATTATGAAGGAAAGAGAGAATTTCATTTAAGAGAGAACGCATGCTCTCCAACAGGGAGAGAGTCAAGAGTACACACCTCAGTAAGATGTGGATACCCCCACTCCCACTTCCAAGAATGTGCAGGCATCCTGCTTGTCTTTGCAGAGTTGATTTTATCAGTTTTCCCAAAACTGTACCCACATGGGATTTCTATGTAGATAAGAGCCCATTGCTATTATGGTGCTGTGAAGTGGAAGAGTTTAAAACATTTGGTGTCCAACTTCATGTCCTTATCACAGCCCTTGTTCCTGCTGGAGCTTCTCTCTGGAGCAGGGTCCAGCCTTCTCTAACTGGCCCCAGCAAGGCCCAGAATCTTAGCACACCTCAGTTCCTATGTCCACAAAGTAGATCTGGCTATAATGTTCTTTGCTACTTTAGGACTAGTGGACAGTAACTTCTTCAAATCTCATCTTGGTTTTATTACTTCCAGAGAACTCAATGCCAGCCCTCCCACCCCCAACCCTCCCATCCCCCATCTACCTACTCACTTCTTTTGAATATAAGTCCTGACCAAGAGTTTTCAGCATTACATTTCTGCAACCATGCAGGCTAGGGACTATTACTAACCCCTCTTAGAGACAGGGGATGGAGTCTCATCTGTTAAGGCACCATCACTCTAGTCTGAAACCCGGTTGGCTGACCCTAAAATCCTAACCTCAAGCACCATGGTAGCTTGCCTTGACTGGGGTGCACAAGCAGCATGGGGGAAGTGTGGGGGAGAAAATAACAACTCAGAAACTCCTGTGGATGTCTGACATTCACTTCAATCTTCTATTGGTTGATTCTTTTTAAAAAAATTTTATTATACCACCGTGATATATACAATTACAGAGATGTTCATGTTTGGGTTTTAGTCATTCAGTGTTCCAGCACCCATCCCTCCACAGTGCCCACTACCCACCACCAATGTCACCTGATTCCCTCCCCCAGCTGCCTCTATGGCAGGCACTTTGCCTTTCTCTCTCTCTCTCTCTCTCTCTCTCTCTCTCTCTCTCTCTCTCTCTCTCTCTCTCCTCTCCCTCTTTCTCTGGCTCTCTCTCTCTCTCCCATCTCTTTCTCCTTTTTCTCCCTTCTCTTACACATTGTGGCTTGCAATGCAGGCATTTAGAGGTTAATATTGATTGATTCTTATAACTGACCATAACTGTCCCCAAGTCTAGGCATTCCCCATGGTATCTGGATTTAGGCACAACTAGAAGAAGAAAGTATCATGAGATGTACAATTTCCAAACTTACCACACACTGTAAACCACTGAGCAACCTTTAAATTCCAGGTGGAGTTCCAGGGCTCTCCCCCAAATCCAACTAAATCAGGTTTCCCTGGGGATGGGAATAACCTCCTTCAAGAGCAGCATACAAGAGTTAAGGAATGTGGCTTGCATGTGGCCAGCCCATGTCTGACGTCTACTTGTAAAGCTGTCCACATGATTCCTAGGTGCAGTCAGACTGGGAGCCAGGGCTGGGAAACAAAGCTTTGCAAACTGCAGAGTCCCTCTGCCCTGAACCACCTGAATCTTCCCAGAGCTTGGATTCTGATTCATGTGGCCAGTTCAGCTCCCAGGTTCCAAGGACGCATTACCAGCACTGAAGCTGTAGGCACCCTCAGCAGCTACCATGGTGGGCAGTTTTCATCAGGAGGCGCCATCCATGGCCGGCATGAAGGTGTAAATCTCTACTGTATGGTCAACTCTTTTTTTTTGGAATGACTATAAAAATTCATGCATTGCAGAAAAGGAGATAAATTCTGTAGCTGTGTGCTTCTAAACACTGTAAGGAGAATATTAATTAGTGAAGGCTTTTATGCTTTCAGAAAGTGTAGCTATTCCTGAAGATGTCATAGAGAAACTGGGGAGTGGCTTACATTTCTCTCTAGGTCTGTAACTGAAATAATCAGCTGAGTGTCCCAGGTTCCTCAACTTCAGAACATCCAGGGGACTCACACCCACCCCCACCCCAAACACATTCACACACCTCTCTTAGGCTTTAGGGTCACTCAGCTCCTCCAGTCTTTGTTGCTCCTGAGGCTCCTTCAAGAGCAACATAAAAATCCCTGCCCTTAAATGCAAATCAAAACAACAATGAGGTACCATCTCACACCACAGAGACTGGCACACATCCAAAACAGCAAGAACAACCGGTGCTGGCGTGGATGTGGTGAAAAAGGGACTCTGATCCACTGTTGGTGGGAGTGCCGACTGGTCCAGCCCTTTTGGAAAACAATATGGGCATTCCTCCGAAAAACTAGATATTGAGCTCCCATTTGACCCAGCAATAGCACTCCTGGGGAATATACCCGAGAGACCGGAAAACACATAGCAGAAACACTATCTGTACTTCTTTATTCATCTCTGCGCTATTCACTATAGCTAGAATCTGGAAACAACCTAAATGCCCGAGAACAGAGGACTGGCTAAAGAAACTGTGGTTCATCTATACTATGGAATACTATGCGGCTGTCAGAAAAGATGAAATTATGAAATTTACCTGCAAATGGATGGACATGGAGACTATCATGCTGAGTGAAATTAGTCAGAAGGAAAAGGACAGATATAGAATGACTACATTCATTAATACGACATAAATAGATACCAGTGTTTTACTAAATGTGGGAAATGGTAATGGCAGATTAAAACTCACCATTGAACATACACAAAGAGACTTAAGTGATAAACTCTAAATACCTGCAGGGTTAGCCACAATGTGTAAAATAAGAGGGAGAGAGATGCAGAGACAGAGAGAGAGAGAGAGCAGAGAGAGAAAGAGAGGAAACTGGGGTACCTGCTATTAAGGCAGCATGGGGGGTGGGCGGGAGGGGTGGGGTACATTGGTGGTGGAAATGGGGCACTGGTGGAGGGATGGGTGCTGGTATACTGTATTACCAAGAACCAATTATTAATACCTTTGCAATTGTATGTTTCACTGTGGTATAATAAAAAATTTTAAAAAAATAAAGAAAACCTACTGCCAATGCTTTTCATGATTTTCCAGGAAATTGAGTAAACAGAAACATTTACAAACAAAAAAAAAATCCCTGCCCTTTAATAATATGAAGAATAACCTAAAACTGGAGAGATAGTTACAAGGGTTAAGGTATGTGGCTTGCATATGTCAGCCCAGGTCTGGTCCCCACCACATGGTCCCTGGAGCATCACCAGATATTCAGGTTATACAGAACCACCAGTCTGGAAGGAGTGCCCAGAGCTTCCTGAGCACTGCTTAGGAAGAAACCCCCAGCCCCCAAAATCAAGAACTCGGTCTCTCCCCTGAAAGTAACTACTTTAATACCACAAGCCCAGAACAACAAAGGCAATGCTATTCACAAAGGCAATGCTATTTCTTAAAGGACTTTAACTATGTTAATATTCCTACTTATCAGACCTTGAGGAAACATCTGCGTTTACACAACTGAAAATGTTTTGTGCTTTCTATATGATGCTCAAAGAATTCCAAATGCACTTCAGGGGGCCCAAATATTCCGAGAATTTCTGAGATGCTTAAATGACCTTTATTTTCTTGCACCACCTTCCTCCCACCTCCACCCCTCTGTCCTCCCATTTTCTGCTTTTCTCCCCAGCAGCCGTGGATCTCACATATCAAAGACAAAGAAGAGTTCAAGAGGAAATCGGTACTGTCCTTATTTTATAAATGGGATTTAATAATTCATCTAAGAGAGAATTTTTAGAAACAAGGTTTGCATATAAAAAGGGAACATGTCTTCCCTAAATAGTCATCTGCTCCTGTGGCTGCAGAGCCGAGTGTTGGGGGAGAAAAGAGGCCAGTCAGTCCAAGCACATCTCTCAGACGCCCAGGACCGCCTGGTCTCAGGCAAAAGTGATCTGAGAAGCACTGAAAGAAAAGCAATCGAAAACCACACCCTGCCAAGTCTCCTCTTTGTCACTGCAGAAATCCACCTAGAGGTCACTGCGACAAACTCATGCATTCCCAGAATCAGCAAAGTACAGGGCTGGGCACCTCCAGCTCACCAAACATCCCCTGCCCAGACCCGACTCTGGCCTCAAATACCAAATCCCACACGGTAGCATCCCCTTACAGCAGCCTGAGCGTCTGCAGGTCTCCAGGTCCACACACAAAGCTGTTAAGAATGTCAAGAAAATCGGTTGTTCATAGGGGCGGCTCCAGCGTGACAGGTTGATTTTAAATATTTGTGGCTCCAACTTGCTGATGGGAGGGGAAGGGTGCAGAGCTAGTAGAATAGAAAGGGAAGAAAATTCACGGGAGCCTCTAATTGCCCGGGTTTTCTGCTTTGACTGTTTCTGCAGTAGTGCTGCCGCAAGCCAATGGTAGCCGCGTTTGCAGAACTAACAATGGGTAAGTTGCCAGGGAGCGAAGGCCCAGCAAAAGAAGCAATTAATACCTCCTTTTTTCATGTTATAGACAGCATCTGTATCCCTGCCTTAGGAAAAAAATGGTCTGAGAATTAACTTTCAGAGTTTCCTTTTCCAAAATGTATCTCTTTCGTCAGGACTCATCTGATCCTGTTCATCAGGGAGAAATTAAACAAAGCGAGTTTTCTGGTTGTTTCAAAAATATGCAGTCAGATCAAATCTTCTTCCTGAAACTCAAGCATATTCCAACTACTTTAGCCAGGTATTTTTTTCCCCCTCTAAGGATATAATTTGCTCATTAGACTTTCTGGGCCAATGACACCCAGGATGGGGAAAGAAAATGTAGGGTTCGCTGCTACCTAAACATGTGTGAACTGAGCCCACCTTTCTGGAGAAGGTGGGCTCTTAAAGAAAAGATGTTCTGGAGCCAGGGAAATAGCTTAACACATTGACAGTGGCGCATATCACTGGTGGCTCACAGTTGAAAGTGGTTTAACACAAATTGCAGTGCCAAACTGAGTCCTAGGTATTTGTGAATATAAAGGATCTGTACAAAGAAAACCACAAATCATTGCTTCAAGAAATAAAAGAGGACCTGAGGAAATGGAGACACATTCCCTGCTCATGGTTTGGGAAAATAACATTATCAAAATGGTAATACTCCCTAGAGCTTTATACAGATTCAATGCAGTCGCTATAAGGATACCCAGGACATTCTTCAAAGAAATTGACCAAAACTCCTGAAATTTGTATGGAATAATAAGCACCCATGAATAGCTAAAGCAATCCTTGGGGAAAGAAGATGGGAGGTATTACTTTTCCCAACTTCAAACTCTACAACAAAGCAGTGGTGATTAAAATGGCATGGTATTGGTATAGACAGACCTGTAGACCTATTGAATAGAACGGAATATCCTGACACACACTCCAATATATGATTGCTTAATCTTTGATAAAGGAGCAAAAAATATTAAGTGGAGCAAAGAAAGCCTCTTCTACAGGTGGTGCTGGGAAAACTGGGCAGCTACATGTAAAAATGAACTTAGACCTTCTTCTAATATCATGCACAAAAGTCAGATCAAAATGGATTACAGATCTCAACATCAGACATGAATCTATAAGGTATATTGAAGAAAACATAGGAAAAACACTTTATGACATCGAATCTAATGGCAAATGGAAGCAAAGATAAAAAATGGGATTATATAAAACTGAAAAGCTTCTGCACCTCAAAAGAAACAGTGACCAAGATACAGAGACAGCCCACAGACTGGTAAGGAATATTCACCCAAAGCCCATCTGATACGGGTTTAATATCTATGATATATCAGGCACTGGTAGAACTTTACAAGAAGAAAACAGCCAACCCCACCAAAAAATGGGGAGAAAAAATGAGCAGAAACTTCTAAAAAGAAGAAATTGAATGGCCAAAAGGCATATAAAAAGTGCCCTTCATCATTAATCATCAGGGAGATGCAAATAAAAACAACAATGAAGTATCATCTCACACCACAGAGACTGGCACACATCCAAAAGAAGAACAACTGGTGCTGGTGTGGATGAGGAGAGAAAGGGACTCTCATCTACTCTTGGTGGAAGTGCCGACTGGTCCAGCCCTTTTGGAAAACAATATGGACATTCCTCCAAAAACTAGATATTGAGCTCCCATTTAACCCAGCAATACCACTCTTGGGAATATACCCTGGAGGCCCAAAAACACACAGAAGAAACACTATCTGCACTTCTATATTTATCACAGCACTATTCACAATAGCCAGAATCTGGAAACAACCTGAAAGCCCGAGAACAGCAGTCTGGCTAAAGAAACAGTGGTACATCTACACAATGGAATACTGTGCAGCTGTCAGAAAAGATGAAATCATGAAATTTACCTGCAAATGGATGGACATGGAGATTATCATGCTAAGTGAAATTAGTTAGAAGGTAAAGGACAGATATAGAATAACTGCATTCATTAGTGGGATATAAATATATACTAGTGTTCTACTAATTGTGGGAAATGGTTAACACCACACTAGAACTGAGCATTGAATGTACACAAAGGGATTTACATGATAATCCCTAAATGTCTGTAGGGTAAGCCACAATGTGAAAGAGGAGAGAGAGAGAGAGAGAGAGAAAGAGAGAGAGAGAGAGAGAGAGAGAGAGAGAGAAAGAAAGAAGAAAGAGAGTGAGAGAGAAGAAAAGGAAAAGTGCCTGCTATAGAGGCAATCTGGGGGAGGGGAGAGGGAATTTGGGGACATTGGTGGTGGGAATAGGCCACTGGTGGCGATATGGGTGCTGGAACAATATATGACTGAAACCCAACCATGAACATCTTTTTAGTTGTATATCGCACAGTGGTATAATAAAAAGCTAAAAAAAAAAATAACCTGCAGTGCCAGCATCAACGTGTTAGCAGGCTGGAGCATGAGCGTGAGATACTGAGTTCGACCCCTGGTGCCACTTGGATCCCCAGTACTCAGACTGTGGTCCTGGCTTTGGCACTGTGTAGAGACAGGCCAAGTATCAATAGTGAATTGCCCCGGGGGGGGAGGCTCCTGAGTACTGCTGGGGAGCTTCACCCCAATAACATGTAATAAAAGCAAGATACCTTTAAATTGGGTCCCCTGGGATGAACCCAGAGACACGCAGAGCCTGGCAAGCTACCTGTGGTGTATTCGATATGCCAAAAACAGTAACAATAATGAACCTCATTCCCAAAGAATGGAGACATTACTGGCGCCCGCTAGAGCAAATCAATGAACAACGGGTGGACAAGTGACAAGTGACCTTTAAACTGTCCATTCTCTTGCTAGCCATTTATTTGACCTGGGGAAGTGTGTCCAGTAGTATCAGGGTGCACCAAAGACTGCCACTGAAAATGATGAACTCCAGAATTCAGCAAAGATTGGGGAGCTACCAGCATGTCAAAAAAAGACTAGTGAATAAACTATGGCATATGCATAGACTGAAATATAGTATAGTCACAAAAGGAATTTTCCAAGAATATATGATGATATGGGAATGGTCATGATTTATTCAGTTTTTAAGAAAAGGTCTAGCAGCATATGTATTAAGGTACTCTTTTAACCTCTGTAAATTAATTTTAATAACCAATATGCTTACATTAAATAACTAGAAGAATTTTCAACATATTTTTTGCGGCGAGGGTTGAGTTTACAGAAGACTTTTAGCTTCTTTGTGCTCTCTTGCATCTTCCTTATATAACACACCACTTGCAATTGGAGAAAATAACATATTAGAAACCAAGAGTTAAATGTGTTATAAAAATAGATGTATACTTACTTTAAAATATGCTACCGGGGCTGGAGAAATAGTACAGTGGGTAGGGCTTTTGTTTTGCACAGAGCCAACCCAGGTTAGATCTCCCGCATCCCATATGTTCCCCAAGGCACCATGAGGAACAATTCCTGAATGCAAAGCCAGGAGTACCCATGAGCATCGTTGAGTGTGACCCCCAAAACAAAAAGAAACGATGTTATAAATCTGTTTTACAGAGCAGATGTCCGAGCCGGAGCAAAAGCACAGTCGGTAGGGCATTTGCCTTTGCACGCGGCCGACCCAGGTTCAATCATGGCATCCCATATGGTCCCCCAAGCACAGCCAGGAGTAATTCTTGAGCAAGGAGCCAGGAGTAACCCCTGAGCATTGCCCAGTGTGACGCCCCTCCCCTAAAAAAAGCAGATGATGGCCTTTGCTTAATAATTAAGTTCCTTTGGAGAGACTGAGTTCCCAGATGAAGGCAATGATTTTGATGCTCTCAGAGTCTTTGGAACTACCTAGGGGTATTAGAGGAACTGAGATGCCGGATGATTCCATAGAGGGAGATGGAAAGTGCCCCTTAAGCAGCGCCTTTTAAACAAGCGCGGTGGGGGTGCTGAGGCGCATTAAACACTGTTGAGTTCTGGGGGTTAGGACCCTCAAGGAGCCTGCCTAGCTGGTTCCATAGCTGGACCTCGGAACCTCTCTGAGCCTCCCTTTCTCTGCCTGAAACTCAGCGCAATCGTTGAGGTTGACCTGAGTCAATCGCGGCAAACAGCTTAAGACGGTTCCTGGACAGGAGATGCTAGCTGACACCTCACCTGGCCTGGCTCGGGTGCCCGAAGCCCTGCTGGGACAGGCACAGGCACAAGTACTCTGACCTGCCCACCCGGCCAGTGCCAGATTTGAAGCAGAGACAATGCGCGCGTGCACGTCCTCCACCAACACCCCGCGCGCTCCCGGCCCTGCGCGCCCCAGCTCCATCCCTCACTGAGCGCTCCCGGCCCCTGCGCCTTGTAGATGGCCGCGCTCTGCACGTCCCTACGATACTTCTCCAACTCCCCAAGCCCAGGCTACGGGGCCGAAGGACAAAGAAAAACAGAAGAATTAACGGGATCAAACAGACCTTACTGCCTTCCGTCTCCACTTTGACAGGGGCCCTACCGGGCCTAGGAAAGGCCAGAAGAGATGGGGAGCAAGACGCAGGGGCTGGGTTCACAGACCCGGAACAGGCGGAGACCTGAGGGCCAGGACCCCTCCTCGCTGCCCCTTCCCTGTCCTGGGGACCTTTTGGCGGTACCAGGGACTCCTAGTACAAGTCTCGCCCTCCAGCTAGCTGGTCTGAAGCCCCAGCCCCAGGGAGCACAGTCTAGGATCTCACCTGTGAGATTGGAGAAGGCCTTTTGGGGGAAAAATAAAACAAACAAACACTTCAACCTCACAAAAAACAAAAGGCAGGGTCGTATTTCAACTAAGAGTTTTGAAGGGCGAGTTACATCAGCACCACCCCACCCCCAACCACCTACCTCCCAAAGACTAAAATTTGACTTAGACTCAAAACTGCTTTCTCTGGCAACCCGGTGCTCTTTGAAGGGGAAAAAAAGTCACAGAAGTGTCTAGATATAATAGATCGTAGGTTATAAACCCTGGGTTCTAAAACTCAATAGAAATTTTAGTTGTCATGTTCAGGTAAATTTGGCCAATGACAGAAATGTTGAGAGAAAGAGAAAAAAAAGGGGGAAAAAAAGAAAATTATGAACTAAGAAAGTTTTAAAAACAGACAAAAAAATACACAGAATGCATTATGTAGCCTCTGTGCCTGTGTTTTGAAGTCAATTCCTTTTCGGCTTTTAAAAATCCATACATTAGAGTCTCTCAAGATAATGTGGTCTCCCCTTTGAAGCTGCTTTGACCCCACTTCCCTTTTGGCAAAGCTTTTATTTGCATTTCCCTGGGGCTCCCAATAGGTCTGTATATTAACAACATGCCTCATTTTTGGCACAATGGCCTCATTAATTATGTCAGCAGAGAGCTGGCACCAGGTCTCCTCAGAGCCTGAGAATTCCTGCTTCCTCTCTGCTGGCCTTGCTGCCTCCAAAGGGAGGACAGAGGAAGGGCTGGTGGTCCTCTGCTTGGCGGCCCCCTGCCCCACTTCCTTCTCCAGACCGCCTGCCCGTTTTCCCACTGGACCAATAAACGGGTCCCGGAAACCTGACATAGCACAACTCTACATGTAGGGAGTGTTGTGTAGCTGAAAAAGTTTCTGAGCCCATTTTCTTGTCTTTTTGGCCCTCTTTGCTAAATTTTGATAAAGCTGATAGTAGCTATCATTCTTCAAATCTTTTAACCCATGAAAAAACTGGGGCTGAGCTTGTTAAGTGCAAAGGACGGAGGGCTGGAGAGAAGTGAAGGGCAGGGAGAAACACTGATTTTCTGTCCTTGGGACCACTCGGCCCTTAAGTACTGCTAGGATGGCCATGATTGCCAGGTTGCAGCAGCACTGGACCCAAGCAGCATGATGTCACTGGGCCAGAGCACTGGTGCATAGCCTCGTAGGCTAAGGACCATTGGCCTGAGCATTGCTCAGGGTCCCCCCTCCCAGAGTAAAGGTCATACCACAAGGGCAAGACTTTGATGTGTTGGCACCAGTAACAGCTATGACTGGAGGATGCAGCATCCTCTCACAACATACAACGTTGTTGTCAAAAATGTCTGGGACTTAGAGGTGTGAGCTGCGGAAATCGCTTCAGATCAATAACAGCTGGGCTGGGAACAAAGACTGGAAAGCCATCTCAGGGAATGTGGCTTGCAGATATGCATTATTTAAAAAATTTTATTTTATTTCCCAAGCTTGCAGCTAATGTCTGAGACATCGAATTGCCTTTTCCTTTCAAGCCATCCACGCTTTGCCAGAAGACAGCGATTTTTACAGCTATTTCTCTTCATTTTAATCTTAACATTCAGACCAACACAGGCCCTTCCCAATGCCCTCTGGTGTCTGGATTGATGTCCTAGGTAACCCTTCAAGGTGTATGGGTTCCAATCCTGACCACCGTATTGAAAGATCTCTGTGTGGAGTGGCAGTTACCTGGTACCCTGGCGTGTAAAAGGGTTCAGCCATTATTCCAAAATACTTATATAGTATCAACTTCATGTCAGGCACTAAGCCCAGACACTGCAGATAAATAAACATGATCTTCATTCTAATTTTCCGTAGAAATTAGGGTTTTAAGTAAACCAGAACAGCTGAGTCATGGGCCAGACAGACCAGAAACCAGAGATGAGGGATAGCTCAGATCATGTTAGACAAAGCTGGCAGTAGGGGAAATTCAAGTGTTCGAGTCAGAAGCAGAAACCCGAAAGATTGGGTGTATCATCTGTTATAAGGACAAAGAGAATTTCTCAGGACAGTATATGTTTCTTGGCCATACCACCCCAGGGCACTGCCAATGGCTTATTAACTCATACTAGTTCTAAAATTTGCCAAACCTTGACATGCTTGATATGAAAAACTCAACCCCCATAAAAACATTCAAAAAGTGGTAGCAGGTCTTTTACTGAGCCTCCCAGCAGTCTCATTCTCTAGGGCAAATAGTCTAAGTTGTTAGATCAAAGGAGCCTCATGCTTCTTTGGTGAACACAATAGATTGAAAAGAGCCCTGAGATACAGCCCAGAGGGAAATTGAGATCACAGAGATAATGGCGTCTCAGCTACCTGGTAACAAAATCCTTTGGGTGGGGTATCATATTCATGTCTTATCCTTGACATTTTTGCTCTATACCTTGGAAGAAAAGTCACACTGAGTCCTGAATCCTTTCTGACAAGCAAATTACCTTGCAAACCACTGTTTTTATTCTCTGGCCTTCAACCAGAACCTGTAATGCTTTATCCAAATGTGTTTATTGGATATAAAGACAATGTTGGCAAAGGTTTAACCGCAACATCAACCAAATGAACAGATGCAATTAGTCATGGACAGAACCTGGGGACCAAGTATGTTTTGAAGTACAGAAGAGACAAAACTGTGGCTAGTGCTTCAATGGGAGTTGACATTGTCGTGTGGCTCTGGAATACAGGAATTCTGCAGGGAATTTGGAAAGGAAAAAAAGGTGCACTAACTCAAAAGATGGGCTAGGTGCAGGAGGGGCATCAAAATTTACTTGTGACAATTCTGCCTTGGGTGCCAATACAGTCTGTCAGGGACTTTGCCGGGGTTCCCAACAGTGCCAGGAAGCGAGTTCCCTTCTACCTCCGAGGCCGGCAAGGAATGGATGAAAACTCAGGAATCTGATGCAGTTTTAAAAGGGCTTTACTATCACAGGTTCCAATATACAATCCAAGAGCAGGGAAAACCTCCGGACTCTGGGTTCCCAGCTAGGCCCCAGCCACGAGTAGGCCAAGATGGCTGCCACCACGTGTTGAGGCCCAACAGAGATGGAGAGGACTGAGAGGCAAACGCCAAGGGAAGCCGAAAGGCAAAGGGAGAAAAAAGAAGGGATTCTTTCTTCTCGCAATTTATTTTGTAGCTAGAAATCCGCCCAAACTTCCCAGCCCGGCCCACTTTGGGCTGGGCTATCTAGAAAAAAAGAAAAAGTTCTATAGAAATGTATCAACTTCAGGAGATGAAAACAGGAAAATAGTTCTATAGAAATGTATCAACTTCAGGAGACCTTCTGGCTGTTTACAAGGATCCAGAGCTAATTCAAAGCCTCCTAGCAGAGCTGGGAGGAGCTGTAAGCTAAATGTAACTTCCCCTGGCAGGAAGGATCAAATACCCTCAGGTAATTTCTCCCAGCACCTCACCTAATGTCTTGAGCCAAGATCTGCCTGGAATTGCCTTTATAGGGTAGAAAAAGGGGTTTCTCAGATGGCATGTCTCTGTACCAAAGACTATACTAATGCCAGTTAAATATTTCTTCAAGCCTTCACAAGAGTCTCGTCTACTTCATGGTAGTTTTGTATTTTAGTTGCCTTTGAGTTATCAGGGAGCCATGCTTGCTTGCTTGGAGGCAAACAGCATTTCTCTCTGGGCTAATCACTTAGAGATCCAACGTGGCCAGGCAAATATACTGGTAAGATCTAGCTAGTCCCCACGATGATTGGGGCAGCATGAGAGAATATTTATACCAGCCAGTATAGAATACATGGTCAGATAAGACTGCCACATTTAGACTACCCCCCTATCTATGAAGTGACCTGCAGGAGGCCATCCAGGACAGATGCAGAGGCCTAGGCTTTTAGGTGTCCTGCAACACAGTCATCTGTATAAGATAAAATCAATCTTGAGTTCATGTTGATTCTTTCATCTCAGCACACATTTTTCTAAAAACTTGGCTTCTACACAGCCTGCATCAGAACCTTGACCTTGAAGGGATTTGCACATGCCTTGGGAGCTAGAGTATGGCGTGGATTGCTGCACTCCAGGCCCCCTCAGGTAGAGGATAGAAAATACAGGATCATCCAAACTAGCCGATTTAGTCATCCTTCCCTGCTGCTCTCAGTTTTCTACACAAGACTGCACGGTCCACCTAGGGGGCTCAGTGTGGCCATGTGACCAGATTCCGCTCGAGGGGATTGAGGGGGGGAGCCAGGCTGGCCATTCCTCTATGGCGCCTCTTTCCCTACAAAAGTTAACAAAAAGTTAAGAAAAAGATTTGAGTGCAAGCCTTTGTTTTTGAGAGGTTAATCCAGGAAGCATGGGGAGGTGGTCTGTCTGGGTATTCTGAGAAGTGGCTGCTCTCCTGGATTAAACAGGCAAGTAGGAAAAATATATAAGGGAGGAAAATTGGGAAGGAAGCCAGACTAAGCTAGGAGAAGCCATCCCTCCTCTGAGAGAAAGAGTGTGTGCAGTGTGTGTGTATGGGGGTGGGGAGAGGCAGGTAGGAAGGGTCAGGTCAGGGGTTGTCTTGGATGGCCAAGGGTTTAAGCAAGGCAGATCTTGAGTGAAGTCTGGGGCAGGAGTGCCAGGTGTTTCAGGAAGCACCCCTGGGAAGCTACTGTTCTCACAGCCCCTGCTGGGGCTTTCTAGAGCAGCAACCAACCCTCCATGACCATGTACAGCCACAGCTACATATGATTTGGAATGGTTGCATGCATGCTCAGAGCTGTAGGAAAGGAGGCAAGAGAAGGAAGAAGGCCTTCAAGTACCACCATAGCAACTGAGGCACAATCCTACTGGCCCCTCTGGGAGAATGGCAACCCTGCCCAAACCTGAGCAAGGTGTGGAGGGTAGGAGATACAGGGCACGATCATCCTCTTGAAGCGAGCTCTTTCATCCATCCTCTCTGCAGCTGCTGAACCAGCAACAGAAATGGCTACTAGTTAACCCAAGAACTAATGTGCTGGGTGTTGTTGCAACTTGCTTTAAAGAGAGCATGTCTACTTGTTCCTCCTTGCTTTTCTCCAGCATTGCCAACAAACTCTCTTCCCAAGCAAAAAACTGGGAGGTGAGTATAAAGTATGAAAATGCTCCCAGAATGCTTTGAGGGATACAGAGCAAGGGATTTTAGGTAAAATAAAATAGAACAATCCACTCTCCCTGGCTTGGGCAAGGGCACACCACCAAGTCCCTGATTATAACCATTTTTCTCTTCTTTACAACTCTCAGACATGGGGCAGAGCTGCTACTGGCTCTCCCTGTGCCCAGCCACTCACGAAGCACCCGAGAGGGATGGCGGGTTCTAGCTCTGGCCCGCCCCCCAGCAGAGCCTCACAGCAAGCCAGGCGACCCCCCAACTCCATGAGGGCCTCCCATTTTCCATATCCGGACTTCCCTCTCATCAGAACTCCACCCAGCAGACCAGCCTATCACAGCCCGGCTCCGTGGCTGCAACCGCGGTTCATCAATAAATGCTGGATTTAGAGGTGACTACAAGAGTATGCCACCCGCACGGCAGAGCCTGGCAAGCTACCCGTGTCGTATTTGATATGCTAGATGCCAGTAACAATTATAGACCTCATTCCCATGACCTGATGGAATGGTTTGAGGCTCTTTATGTTCCTGGTGCAAGCAGGTGCCCTTGGGCTCTACTAGCATGAGACAGAACATATGGAGATGTTACTGGTGCCCGTCGAGCAAATCGATGATGAACGGGAAGACAGTGATACAGTGATTACAACTCTGAAAACATATGCCCAATGGGGAGAGTGGAGAGTAGAAGAAAATATACCAAAGCCATCACTGATGGGTGAAATTATGGAAAATTTTCCTTTATTACTTTTACAATGTTCCATGATATATAAATTCACCTCTTTGGTTTAGATGTCCATATTAGATTATTTTCCGTTTTTCTATACTTACACATAAAAATGTTTCATATTTCAAAACAATTGTTCTTTGTAGCCCTCCCACAGTAGATACCTTAAGATCTCTCCTTCCCTCGTCTGCTTTACACCACCTCATTCTCTTTGCCACCAGGAAACTCTTCACTGCCACATTCTTACGACCAAGAAAATCAAAAGGGACCATCAGCTCTAAGTCTTTGGTGGCTTGTTAAAACATAGAGATATTGAGTGAATGGCAAGCCGGGGGTCATGTCTGGTCACGCAGCTCACTGAATCTCGGGGAATGGCGTCAGTCTCTCCTGACAGGATGTGGGCAGACACCCTCTCTAAGACAGTGTCACTGTGTAGCAAAGCCACTTGTCAAAGCTATGCGCTCTCTGGGACAACAGCAGGCCACACTTCTCGACTCCCTGATCCTTGCCATGTTTGTGTGACAATGGCAGCCCATGGAGTAGTAGTGGGGATCAAGCAATTTCCAGATCTCAAGGAAAGAGGAGTCTGAGTTGCAAACGACCCCTTAGAAGACAGCTGCTCACTCCAGCTGAAACATCCTTTAAGGTGTTTACTTGGCAGACACATAACCTTTAACTGTGTGATGCTGGGCTGGAGAGATAGTACAGGGCTTCAGGTGCTTTCTTGCATTCTGCAGATCCAGATTCATAGCTCCAGCACCACATCTAAACATCAGAGCCAGGAATAATCCCTGAACACTGCTGGGTATTTCCTAAAAACAAAGCTAAAACAAATAATAGTAATAATTGTAGTATGCCAGGAGATGTTTATGTAGCAGAGGCCTTTCACAGCTAATACACTATAAATCTCACAGGCCTGTCAAACTGCCCCATAACCTTGGTCTACATCCAGGGTGTCCACGGTGAATTCGGCTGCAGAGAGCAATGGAACTCACTTTGAAAAAGAAGCCTTTTGCAATCATAATACAGTGAGGAGGCAATGCCCTTGATGCTCCCTGTAAAATCTCATTACAAGCCCAGGAGATAGCTCAAAGGGTGGAGCACATGCGTGAGTGGCATGCAGGAAGTCAGGATTCAATTCCCAGCATTTCACGGTCTCCAAGTACCATCTATTGAAAGAAACCCCCAGGCACTGAGCCAGAAGTTGCCTCTGAGCACTACTGAGTATGTTCCTAAACCAAAACAAAGCAACAACAGAAATATCTCATTCATTTTTCTATTTCCCCATGTACCATTCTCCTGTGAAAGTAGTTTAAACTAAAAAAAAACTTAGTTTATCTGTCCCTAATGATAAGGATTACACACGGATCTCTCAATCCCTAACACCTCAGAAAATTACCATTTAGGGTTGAGAGACAGGCAATCACAATGATAGTGGTTGAGTTAGAAGCTAATCTCCACAGGCACAAGGGCGTAGGTGACGCGATCACCCATTTTTATTATTTTTTGTTTTGGAAGTGAGGAAAACTGAGGTCCTTAAAGATAAAAACTTTGCCCAAGGCCATAGCTAGTACTGATCAGATTCAAATATGAGCAATTTAATTTCAGGACCATGTGCTTGCTTTGGCAGCACAGATACTAAACTCCAGGACCAGAAACAAAATTTTCAGGATTCTAAAATGCTGAAATCTGCATCAGTCTGCAATCTCTGCCAGCGGTGCTTCCAGCAGTCCTGCTAGCTTCGTCTGCAGGGTGGTTTCCTCCTTTTCCTCCCTCTGTGCTCTCACTCTTGACATCCACCCTTCTCCGTTGACAGCTCCTGCTCTGGAAATGTACAGCCATGCAAGGGATGACATGATCTCCCTCTTCCTTGATCTACTTAATCTGATTAGACACTAATTGTAATATGCCTTGATTCTCAGAATTTCCCTTTGCCAAATTAAGTCTCCTGAGGCCTCTCACACACAGACCTTGATTTATGAACACCAGACTATCTCAGTCCTCTGTGATTTTCTTTATTGAAGCATGCAATGCCAGCTCTCAAGCAGAAGAAAGCTACTGATAAAATCTTGGTTTCCTATGAATTCAGGGGACATCAGAGGTCATGTGTTTTGAATGTAGAGTAAATCACCTTGACTTTACTCACCAGAATTACAATGAGAAAGTGACAACCAGGCAAACCCTGGGCTTTAAGAAGATACTGGCTTGACTTTACAATACTAAAGAGTATGGGATGATTATTTTAGTAATTCAGCATCAACCTTCTAAAAGGCTTCTTCTACAAGGAATTTATTTGCAACACGGTACCCAGTCTGACTGTAATTAGGATAAAACTATCCACCATTTATTAATAATTCACTTATTCCCAGCAATGCCCAACACAATCCACTTACCTTTTCACTCCCAATTTAGAGAGAAGAAAATGGACACCCAGAGAGATTAATTTACCTATTCCAAGTGTGATTGGTAGAATCATCACCACTCCCAGCCACTGATGTCCATGTCACAAATCCAAGAATCTGTATGTGGTCATCCTGCAGAGGCAAAGGGATATAGTAGTTGAGATTTAATCCAGGATAATTTTCCCATTGCAAGCCCTTAACTAAGTAGTGGACCCACTAGGAACCTAGTCTTGATAAGGGGCAAGGGGGAGTGGTGGGAGAAAGGGATTGACTCTGTTTTCCTAGTCACGGGTGAGGTGGGGCCACAGTCAAGGAACATCTGAGCTCCCTTTAGCTTGTTTTTTATTTTTATTGGGGGTGGGCATTAAACAGTGCTCAGGGACTAGTCCTGGCTTGGCGCTCAGGGTGTGAACTGCTAGGCTGGGGATAGAATGCGGACCTTCAATATGCTAAGCTTTGCCCTCCAGCCTGCTGAGCTGTCTCTCCAGCCCGAACCTTTAATGGTTAGAAAAGGCAAGAACAAAGTTCTTCCTGGTAGACTCAGAAGGAACAGAGCCTTGACAACCTATGTTAAAATTGAAACCGATCTTAAGCTTTAAACTGGTTCCTTACAGGACTTCCAGAACTGTGAAATGTTTAAAATTGGTTGTCAGGTCTGGTGGGTATGATTTGTATATTGGGGGGCAGAACTCTACCCCCATTCTAGGGTTGTCTTCCCATGCTCAGAGGCTACTGCTACTCTGTGCTCAGGGGTTACCCAGGAGTTCTTGGAGGACCATCTATTGCTGAAAATAAAACTTGGGCCTTTTGTAACAATGCAGATGCTCTAGTCCATTGAGTTGTATATCCAACCTTAAATAGATTTTTATATTACCATCAATTTGATATTAAGAAAATGCAAAGTTTGGAAGACTTTTAAAGGATAAAATGTGAGATGTCCCCCAAGGGGCAATAGCCAAAGGAAAAGCTTACAGGACACAGAACTGTGGTTGTCTTTCTACAGTACTCTAGTACATGGTGAAGCTGTAACCACAAAGTCAAGAGTACATATGTTAGTATTATTTGTCAAATAACACTGGGACTTTAACAAATAATACTGGGAGCTTGTTAAACTCTCACTTTTCAATTAATCACTTGATCACTTGAATCCCGTTATTCATCGATTTGCTCGAGCGGGCGCCAGTAACATTTCCATTGGACCCTATCACGTGCCAATGTAGCCCAATGGCATCTGGTTGATTCAGGAATATGAAGAGCCTCAAACCGTTCCTTCAGGGTCTTGACAAGGAAGTCTGACCATCTTGTAGGTGGGCGGCCACGTGATCTTTTGACATCCCGTGGGATCCAGTCGGTAATGGCTCTAGTCCAGCGGTTGTCTCCAAATCGCATTACATGTCCAGCCCATCTGATTTTCGATGCCTTGGCAAGCGAGACAGCGTCCCTGATTCTGGAATAGCGACGGAGGTCAGAACTCCGGATTCCTTCTCTCACTTGAGTGAGGCGTGATATTCCAAGCATAGCTCTTTCGATTCCTCTCTGGGAGACCCGAATAGCATTCTCATCCTGCTTTTCGTAGGGCCCAGGTCTCTGAGGCGTATGTTAATGCAGGGAGAACGGTGGAGTCAAAGGATGTGCCGGAGCCGGAGGTTCTTTGTCCTTTTAGCTATTTCTTCGATGCCTTTGAAGGCATTCCATGCCGCTCTCTTCCTCCTGCGCAGCTCAGGTTTTAGGTCGTTCATCATGTTGACTTCTCGACCTAGGTACACATAACTGCTGCATTCAGAGATGTTTGTTCCATTGAGAGTGAATGGGGCCTCTGGAACTAGTTCATTTTTCATGAACATAGTTTTCTTTAGATTCAGCTGTAGACCTATCTTTCCACATTCTCGGTCAAAGTCAGCCAGCATTTGTGCCGCTTGGCTAATGTTTGGTGTTATTAGAGCGATGTCATCAGCGAAGCGGAGGTGGTGTAGTTGCCGACCATCTATCTTCACTCCCATTCCTTCCCCATTCTAATTGTTGCATGATGTTCTCGAGGGTGGCGCTGAAGAGTTTTGGTGAAATGGTATCACCCTGTCGAACCCCTCTTTTGACATCAATGATCACTTCTTTGTAGAATGGTGAGATCCTGGTGGTGAATCCGTAATACAGCTCACGAAGGATCTTGATGTATTGGGTTTGAACACCCTGTTTGGCTAGGGCTTCGATGGCTGCTTCAGTCTCCACAGAATCAAAAGGCTTTCTGTAAATCAATGAGCGTGAGACAGGCGGCATCTTGTACTCCCCACAAACCTCAATGAGCTTGGTTACTGTGTGGATATGGTCGATTGTGCTGAATCCTTTCCGGAAGCCTGCTTGCTCGCATGGTTGTCCTTCATCTAGTGTTCTGCCAATCCTGTTCAGGATGACTCGTGTAAACAGCTTGTAGATGACGGACAACAGGCGGATGGGGCGATAGTTGCCGATGTCGTGAATGTCTCCCTTCTTGAACAGTAGAACTGTCCTGCTGGTTTTCCATTGGGAGGGCACCTTGCATTCGGACAGGTAGCGTGTGAAGAGCCGAGCTAGTGTATTGATGAGTACCGATGGCAGATTCTTCAGGTGTTCGGGTCTGACTTTGTCTGGGCCTGGTGCTGTTCCCTTCTTTACCGGCGAGATGGCATGTCGGATTTCAGAAGGGAGAGCGTTGGGAATGACATATCCATCCTGTGGAATTTGGTATGTGGGCGGGTGGATGTGGCTATCAAAGAGATTTGAGTAGAAGTCCTGGATAATCTTCTCCATTGCCTTTCTGGAAGATGTGATAGATCCATCAGGGCGTCGGAGGGCAGTCATCTTGGTCTTATAGTTGGCGAAGGACAGGCGGGCGGGTGCGAATGCTTTTCCGGGCTTCTGCTGCATCTTCCAGTATTTCTGCTCTTCTGTCTTTAGAGGTCTTCTTTTATCGCTTCTCTGCACCGTTTAGCAAGCTTGGACGTTAGCATTTGGTCTCCTGAGGCTCGCGCCTTGCCACGTTGGCGAATGAGCTCAAGGGTTTCTGAAGACAGGCGTCCTTTTGTGTCTTTCTCTCTCTCGGCATTCTTCGCACAATCATGGAGGTGCTGAACCAGTCGGTTTGTATTCTTCATCGATGTCGTCAATGGTGGTATCTTCCCATGTTGCTGCAATGGTGCCAAAGAGTTCCCAGTTGGTGGTCGTTCTGGGAGTTCTCTTCTTAAACTTTGCAGCCTTTTCTCCCCGTTGCGGGAAGTAGAATTTTGCACGAAGGAGGCGGTGGTCGATCCTGTTTGGAATTTGGGGGCGACAGCAACATCGGTCAGACAAAACCGTCGATTGAAGATGATGTGGTCAATTTCATTGTGGAACTGTCCACCAGGAGATTCCCATGTCCAGCGTTTCGCTTCAGCCTTCTGGAACTGTGAGTTCCCATGAATGGTCTTGGTGGACATGATGAACTCAGATAGTCTCTCACCCTGTTCCGTTCCATTCTAGGCCATGGGTCCCGATGTGGAGTTCTTCAGCCCGATCTTCTTGGTCCTATCTTGGCATTAAAATCACCGACTATGATCTTGTAGAAGGTGTGATCTTTTTTATAGAACTCCTCCAGTTCCATGTAGAATTTCTCAATTTCATCTCCTTTGTATGTGGATGTTGGTGCGTAGACAATGAAGATAGAAATTGCTGGCAGTGGGCCACATCTCTTCAAGTGTAATCGTCCTATCCGGTTTGTTAGGCATTCAAATGAATCAATGTTGACGGCCATGTTCGTGTTGACAAGGGACACCAACGCCACCAGCGCCTCTTTTGTTCGCATGTTCCAAGGGAACAATTCTTCTCTGGTGTCAAATACAGCGTGATGCGACTGGCGCCTCCTCGTCTCAGTCAGACCAATGATGTCGTACTTGATCTTTTTGCGCTTGCACCATCAGATCCCTCAATATATGCTTCCGATGCCAGCGTACGTGCATTGAAAGTACAGACAGTCATTTTAGTCCTTCTGTTTGGCAGCCTAGGATGGCCGTGAAATTTTATCAGGCACTGCTTGTTTGCCTTTCTTACTGCTGCCGTATTAAGGGCTCTTTCGGGGTCAGGAAAATAAACATTTTGTTACTGGTTTTGGCATATCGAACATGCATCGGACAGCTTGCCAGGCTCTGCCATGTACGGGGCGCTATACTCTCATTACTTTGTGGGGCTCTCTCAGAGGGTGGGTAGAATATTCATGGTAATTTGGAGGTAAAAATTCGCCGCCGTGGGCGTCTTGAGAAAGCTGGTTTCTGCTCTGCTAGGTGTATCTGTGTTTGTGGCTCAAAGCATTCCTGGGCTTGAAATATCTCTCCTCTGAAGGGGGGGGTCTCTGCAGGGTGGGTCCTTGTAGGCTGGGTTTCTGACAAGCTGGGCTGGAGACTGGATTAATCTGTTGGGTGGAGATCTTACGAGCTGCGGAGTGTGGATGGTGAGGTTGCTGCCAGCAAGGTGTGGGGGTTTCTCTGGGCTCTTCCGAGGCTCCATCGGGATGAGGTGGGCTCAGGTTGGAAGTTGCTCTCGTGGTCCGATGGGAGTGCAGGGGGGTTCCAGCGGGGAAGCTGGTTTCTCTGCCGGGTGTATCT
>JAJIBD010030984.1:0-25518 GCA_021461705.1 Cryptotis parvus | reverse complement strand
GAGGCGCCCATCCATGGCCGCATGAAGGTGTAAATCTCTACTGTAAGTAATGAACTCTTTTTTTTTTGGAATGACTATGCAAAAATTCATGTATTGCAGAAAAGTGAGATACCGTAGCTGTGTGTTTCTAAACACTGTAAGAGAATATTAATTGGGTGAAGGCTTTTATGCTTTCAGAAAGTGTAGCTATTCTAAGAAGATGTCATAGAGGAAAACTGGGAGGCCACATTTCCCTAGGTCTGTAACTGAAATAATCAGCTGAGTGTCCCAGGTTCCTCAACTTCAGAACATCCAGGGACTCTACACTCCACCCCACCCCAAATGTACCACACACCTCTCTTAGGCTTTAGGGTCACCTAGCTCCTCCAGTCTTTGTTGCTCTGAGGCTCCTTCAAGAGCAAACATAAAAACCCTGCCTCTTAAATGCACACAAAACAACAATGAGGTACCATCTACCCCACTATAGACTGGCACACATCCAAAACAGCAAGAACAACCGTGCTGGCGTGGATGTGGGGAAAAAGGGACTCTGATCCACTGTTGGTGGAGTGCCGACTGGTCCAGCCCTTTTGGAAAACAATATGGGCATTCCTCCAAAAACTAGATATTGAGCTCCCATTTGATCCAGCAATAGCACTCCTGGGAATATACCCGAGAGACCGAAAAACACATAGCAGAAACACTATCTGTACTTCTTATTCATCTCTGCGCCTATTCACTATAGCTAGAATCTGGAAACAACCTAAATGCCCGAGAACAGAGGACTGGCTAAAGAAACTGTGGTTCATCTACACTATGGAATACTATGCGTGTCAGAAAAGATGAAATTATGAAATTTACCTGCAAATGGATGGACATGGAGACTATCATGCTGAGTGAAATTAGTCAGAAGGAAAAAGGACAGATATAGAATGACTGCATTCATTAATAGGATACAAATAGATACCAGTGTTTTACTAAATGTGGGAAATGGTAATGGCAGATTAAAAACTCACCATTGAATATACACAAAGAGACTTAAGTGATAAACTCTAAATACTGCAGGGCTAGCCACAATGTAAAATAAGAGGGAGAGAGATGCAGAGACAGAGAGAGAGAGAGAGAGAGAGAGAGGAAACTGGGGTACCTGCATTAAGGCAGCATGGGGTGGGCGGGAGGGGTGGGGTACATTGGTGGTGGAAATGGGGCACTGGTGGAGGGATGGGTGCTGGTATACTGTATTACCAAGAACCAATTATGAACACCTTTGTAATTGTATGTTTCACGGTGGTATAATAAAAATTTTAAAAAAAAAAAGAAAACTCTTACTGCCAATGCTTTTCATGATTTTCCTTAGGAAATTGAGTAAACAGAAACATTTACAAACAAAAAAACCTTCGCTTTTAATAATATGAAGAATAACCTAAAACTGGGAGAGATAGTTACAATGGTTAAGGCATGTGGTTTGGCATATGTCAGCCCAGGTCTGAAGTCCCTACCACATGGTCCCTGAGCATCACCAGATATTCAGGTTATACAGAACCACCAGTCTGGAAGTGAGTGCCCAGAGCTTCCTGAGCACTGCTTAGAAGAAACCCCCAGCCCCCCAAAAATCAAGAACTCGGCCCTCCTGAAAGTAACTACTTTAATACCACAAGCCCAGAACAACAAAGGCAATGCTATCTACAAAGGCAATGCTATTTCTTAAAGGACTTTAACTATGCTAATATTCCTACTTATCAGACCTTGAGGAAACATCTGCGCTATTAAATAACTGAAAATGTTTTGTGCTTTCTATATGATGCTCAAAGAATTCCAAATGCACTTCTAGGGGGCCCAAATATTCCGAGAATTTCTCCTGAGATGCTTTTAAATGACCTTTATTGCACCACCTTCCTCCCACCTCACCCCTCTGTCCTCCCATTTTCTGCTTTTCTCCCCAGCAGCCGGGATCTCACATAACAAAGACAAAGAAGAGTTCAAGAGGAAATCGGTACTGTCCTTATTTTATAAATGGGATTTAATAATTCATCTAAGAGAGAGAATTTTTTTAGAAACAAGGTTTGCATATAAAAGGGAACATGTCTTCCTAGCGTCATCTGCTCCTGTGGCTGCAGAGCCGAGGGTTGGGGGAGAAAGATTGGGTCAGTCCAAGCACATTCCTCAGACGCCTAGGGACCGCCTGGTTCCCAGGCAAAAGTGATCTGAGAAGCACTGGAAAGAAAAGTACACGAAAACCACACCCTGCCAAGTCTCCTCTCTTTGTCACTGCAGAAATCCACCTAGAGGTCACTGCGACAAACTCATGCATTCCAGAATCAGCAGCCAGGGCTGGGCACCTCCAGCTCACCAAACATCCCCTGCCCAGGACCACTCTGGCCCCAAATACCAAATCCCACACGGTAGCATCCCCTTACAGCAGCCTGGAGCGCTCTGCAGGTCTCCCAGGTCCACACAAAGCTGTTAAGAATGTCAAGAAAATCGGTTGTTCATAGGGGCGGTTCCAGCGTGATAGGTTGATTTTAATATTTGTGGCTCCAACTTGCTGATGGGAGCGGGAAGGGGTGCAGAGCTAGTAGAATAGAAAGGAAGAAAATTCACGGAGCTCTATCAATTGGTTTTCTGCTTTGACTGTTTCTGCAGTAAAGCTGCCAAGCCAATGGTAGCCACGCCAGAATCCAACAATGGTAAGTTGCCAGGGAGCGAAGGCCCAGCAAAGAAGCAATTAATACCTCCTTTTTCATGTTATAGACAGCATCTGTATCCTGCCTAGGAAAAAATGTTCTGAGAATTCACTTTCAGAGTTTCCTTTCAAAAATGTATCTCTTTCGTCAGTACTCATCTGATCCTGTTCACCAGGGAGAAATTAAACAAAGTGAGTTTTCTGGTTGTTTCAAAATATGCAGTCAGATCAAATCTTCTTCCTGAAACTCAAGATATTCCAACTACTTTAGCTAGGTATTTTTTCCCCTAAGGATGGTAATTATCATTGGACTTTCTAAATAATGACACCCAGGATGGGGAAAGAAAATGTAGGGTCGCTGCTACCTAAACATGTAACTGAGCCAATTCCTTCTGGAGAAGGTGGCCTTAAAGAAAAGAGATGTTCTGGAGCCAGGAAATAGTTTAACACATTGACAGTGCGCATATCACTGGTGGCTCACAGTTGAAAGTGGTTTAACACAAATTGCAGTGCCAGATTCCTAGGTATTTGTGAATATAAAGGATCTGTACAAAGAAAAACTACAAATCATTATTTAAGAAATAAAAGAGGACCTGAGGAAATGGAGACACATTCCTGCTCATGGTTTGGGAAACACACAAATGGTAATACCCCTGTGAGCTTTATACAAAGATTCAATGCAGTCGCTTATAGATACCTGTGACATTCTTCAAAGAAATTGACCAAACACTGAAATTTGTATGGAATAATAAGTTAATTCCATGAATAGCTAAAGCAATCCTTGGGGGAAAGAAGATGGGAGGCATTACTTTTCCCAACTTCAAACTCTTACAACAAAGCAGTGGTGATTAAAATGGCATGGTATTATTATAGAGACCTGTAGACCTTATTGAATAGAATGGAAATATCCTGGACAATACGACTCTCCAATATACAGTTCTTAATCTTTGACAAAGGAGGCAAAAAAATATTAAGTGGAGCAAAGAAAGCCTCTTCTGACAGGGTGCTGGGAAAACTGGGCAGCTACACTGTAAAAAAATGGACTAGACCTTCTTCCTAATATCATACACAAAAGTCAGATCAAAATGGATTACAGATCTCAACATGAGACATGAATCTATAAGGTATATTGAAGAAAACAGGAAAAAACACTTTACAACATCGAAGTCTAATGGCAAATGGAAGCAAAGATAAAAAATGGGATTATATAAAACTGGAAAAGCTTCTGCACCTCAAAAGAAACAGTGACCAAGATACAGAGACAGGCCACAGACTGGTAAGGCAATATTTACCCCCAAAGCCCATCTGATACGGAGTTTAATATCTGATGATATATCAGGTAGAACTTTACAAGAAGAACAGCCAACCCCACAAAAATGGGGAGAAAATGATAGAAACTTCTAAAAAGAAGAAATTCGAATGGCCAAAAGGCATATAAAAATCGCCTTCATCACTAATCATCAGGGAGATGCAAAAAAAAAACAACAATGAAGTATCATCTCACACCACAGAGACTGGCACACATCCAAAAGAAGAACAACTGGTGCTTGTTGGGTAAGGTGAGAAAGGGACTCTCATCTACTCTTGGTGTGAGTGCAACTGGTTCCAGCCCTTTTTGGAAAACAATATGGACATTCCTCCAAAAACTAGATATGGAGCTCCCATTTTGACCCAGCAATGCCACTCTTGGAATATACCCTGAGAGCCCAAAAACACACAGAAGAAACATATCTCCACTTCTATATTCATCACAGCACTATTCACAATAGCCAGAATCTGGAAACAACCTGGAAGCCCGAGAACAGAAGTCTGGCTAAAGAAACAGTGGTACATCTACAATGGAATACTATGCAGCTATCAGAAAAGAGGAAATCATGAAATTTGCCTGCAAATGGATGGACATGGAGATTATCATGCTAAGTGAAATTAGTCAGAAGGTAAAGGACAGATATAGAATGACTGCATTCATTAGTGGGATATAAATATATACTAGTGTTCTACTAATTGTGGGAAATGGTGAACACAGACTAGAACTGAGCATTGAATGTACACAAAGGATTTACATGATAATCCCTAAATGTCTGTAGGAGAAGCCACAATGTGTAAGAGGAGGGAGAGAGAGAGAGAGAGAGAAAGAGAGAGAAAGAGAGAGAGAGAGAGAAAGAGAGAGAGAGGAGAGAGTGAGAGAGAAGGAAAAGTGCCTGGTATAGGGGGCAAGCTGGGAGGGGAGGAGGGATTTGGGGACATTGGTGGTGGGAATAGGGCACTGATGGCGTAGAGGGGTGCTGGAACAATGTATGACTGAAACCCAACCATGAACATCTTTTTGTTGTAGATCGCTATAAGTGGTATAATAAAAAGCTAAAAAAAAAAATAACCTGCAGTGCCAGCATCAACGTGTTAAAGGTGAGCATGAGCTTGAGATACTGAGTTCGACCCCTGGTGCCACTTGGATCCCCAGTACTTAATTCAGACGCTGGCTTTGGCACTGTGTGAGACTAGGCCAAGTATCAATAGTGAATTGCCCCAGGGGAGGGGGAGGCTCCTGAGTACTGCTGGGAGCTTCATCCCAATAACATAATAAAAGCAAGATACCCTTTAAATTGGTCCCTGGGATGAGCTTAGAGACATGAAGCCTGGCAAGCTACCTATGGTGTATTCGATAATACTTAAAAACAGTAACAATAACGTAGACCTCATTCCCAACGAATGGAGACTTTACTGGCGCCCGCTAGAGCAAATCAATGAACAACGGGTGGACAAGTGACAAGTGACATTCTAAACTGTCCATTCTCTTGCTAGTCATTTATTTGACCTGGGGAAGTGTGTCAAGTAGTATCAAGGGTGCACCAAAGACTGCCACTGGGAAATGATGAACTCAGAATTCAGCAAAGATTGGGGAGCTACCAGCATGTCAAAAAAGACTAGTGAATAAACTATGGCATATGCATAGACTGAAATATAGTATAGTCACAAAAGGAATTTCCAAGAATATATGATGATATGGGAATGGTCATGATTTATTTAGTTTTTAAGAAAAAGGTCCAACAGCATGTAAGGTAGCTGCTTAACCCTGTAAATTAATTTTAATAACCAATATGCTTACATTAAATAACTAGAAGAATTTTCAACATATTTTTGCTGAGGTTGAGTTTGGGAGAAGACTTTAGCTTCTTTGTGCTCTCTTTGCGTCTTCCTATATAACACACCACTTACGATTGGAGAAAATAACATATTAGAAACCAAAGAGTTAAATGTGTTATAAAAATAGATGTATACTTACTTTAAAATATGCTACCCGGGGCTGGAGAAATAGTACAGTGGGTAGGGCTTTTTTTTGCACAGAACAACCCAGAGTTAGATCTCCCGCATCCCATATGTTCCCCAAGGCACCATGAGGAACAATTCCTGAATGCAAAGCCAGGAGTACCCATGAGCATCGTTGGGTGTGACCCCAAAACAAGAAACGATGTTATAAATCTGTTTTAAAGAGCAGATGTCCAGAGCCGGAGCAAAAGCACAGTCAGTAGGGCATTTGCCTTGCACGAGCTTCCGACCAGGTTCAATCATGGCATCCCATATGGTCCCCCCAAGCACAGCCAGGAGTAATTCTTGGGAGCAAGGAGCCAGGAGTAACCCTGAGCATTGTCCCAGTGTGACGCCCTCCCCCAAAAAAGAAGCAGATGATGGCCTTTGCTTAATAATTAAGTTCCTTTGGAGAGACTGAGTTCCCAGATGAAGGCAATGATTTTGATGCTCTCAGAGTCTTTGGAACTACCTAGGGGTATTAGAGGAACTGAGATGCCGATGATTCCATAGAGGGAGATGGAAAGTGCCTTTTAAGCAACGCCTTTTAAACAAGCTGTGGGGGGTGCTGAGGCGCATTAAACACTGTTGAGTTCTGGGGTTAGGACCCTCAAGGAGCCTGCCTAGCTGGTTTCCATAGCTGGACCCCGAAACCTCTCTGAGCCTCCTTTCTCTGCCTGAAACAGCGCAATCGTTGAGGTTGACCTGAGTCAATCGGCAAACAGCTTAAGACGGTTCCTGGACATAAAGGGCAGGAGATGCTAGCTGACACCTCACCTGGCCTGGCTCGGTGCCCAAGCCCTGCTGGGCAGGCACAGGCACAAGTACTCTGACCTGCCCACCCGGCCAGTGCCAGATTTGAAGCAGAGACAATGCGCGCGTGCACGTCCTCCACCAACACTCGCGCCTCCTGGCCCCTGCGCGCCCCAGCTCCATCCCTCACTGAGCGCTCCCGGCCCTGCGCCCTTGTAGATGGCCGCGCTCTGCACGTCCCTAAGATACTTCTCCAACTCCCTAAACCCAGGCTACCGGGGCCGAAGGACAAAGAAAAACAGAAGAATTAACGGGATCAAACAGACCTTACTGCCTTCCGTCTCCACTTTGACAGGGGGCCCGCTACCGGGGCCTAGGGAAAAGGCCAGAAGAGATGGGGAGCAAGACGCGGGGGCTGGGTTCACAGACCCGGAACAGGCGGAGACCTGAGGGCCAGGACCCCTCCTCGCTGCCCCTTCCCTGTCACCAGGGACCTTTTGCGGTACCAGGGACTCCTAGTACAAATTCTGCGCCCTCCAGCTAGCTGGTCTGAAGCCCCAGCCCAGGGAGCACAGTCTAGGATCTCACCTGTGAGATTGGAGAAGGCCTTTTGGGGAAAAATAAAACAAACAAACACTTCAACCTCACAAAAAAAAAGGCAGGGTCGTATTTCAACTAAGAATTTTGAAGGGCGAAGAATTACATCAGCACCACCCCACCCCCAACCCACCTACCTCCCAAAGACTAAAATTTGACTTAGACTCAAAACTGCTTTCTGGCAACCCGGTGCTCTTTGAAGGGGAAAAAAAGTCACAGAAGTGTCTAGATATAATAGATCGTAGGTTATAAACCCTGGGTTCTAAAAACTCAATAGAAATTTTTAGTTGTCATGTTCAGGTAAATTTGGCAATGACAGAAATGTTGAGAGAAAGAGAAAAAAAGGGGGGAAAAAAAAAAGAAAATTATGAACTAAGAAAGTTTTAAAAACAGACAAAAAAATACACAGAATGCATTATGTAGCCTCTGTGCCTGTGTTTTGAAGTCAATTCCTTTCCGGCTTTAAAAATCCATACATTAGAGTCTCTCAAGATAATGTGGTCTCCCTTTGAAGCTGCTTGACCCCACTTCCCTTTTTGGCAAAGCTTTTATTTGCATTTCCTGGGGCTCCCAATAGGTCTGTATATTAACAACATGCCTCATTTTTGGCACAATGGCCTCATTAATTATGTCAGCAGAGAGCTGGCACCAGGTCTCCGCAGAGCCTGAGAATTCCTGTACTCTCTGCTGGCCTTGCTGCCTCCAAAGGGAGGACAGAGGAAGGGCTGGTGGTCCTCTTGCTTGGCGGCCCCCTGCCCCACACTTCCTTCTCCAGACCACCTGCCCGTTTCCCACTGGACCAATAAAACTGGGTCCTCGGAACCTGACATAGCACAACTCTACATGTAGGGAGTGTTGTGTAGCTGAAAAGTTTCTGAGCCCATGGGCTGGAGGAAGCCCACGGGTAGGGCGTCATGCTACATGACCGATAAGGGGCCGCCCGGGGGGGTCGATCCCGCATCCCATATGGTCCCCCGAGCAGCAGAGTAATTCCTGAGTGCAGAGCCAGGAGTAACCCCTGAGTCGCTGGGTGTGACCCAAAAAGAAAAAAAAAAAAAGGTTCTGAGCCCACCTTGTCTTTTTGGCCTCTTTGCTAAATTTTGATAAAGCTGATAGTAGCTATCATTCTTCAAATCTTTTAACCCATGAAAAAACTGGGGCTGAGCTTGTTAAGTGCAAAGGACGGAGGGCTGGAGAGAAGTGAAGGGCAGGAGAAACACTGATTTTCTGTCCTTGGGACCACTCGGCCCTTAAGTACTGCTAGGATGACCATGATTGCCAGGTTGCAGCAGCACTGGACCCAAGCAGCATGATGTCACTGGGCCAGAGCACTGGTGCATAGCCTCGTGGCTAAGGACCATTGGCCTGAGCATTGCTCAGGGTCCCCCTCCCAGAGTAAAGGTCATACCACAATAGGGCAAGACTTTGATGTGTTGGCACCAGTAACAGCTATGACTGGAGGATGCAGCATCCTCTCACAACATACAACGTTGTTGTCAAAAATGTCTGGGACTTAGAGGTGTGAGCTGCAGAAATCGCTTCAGATCAATAACAGCTGGGCTGGGAACAAAGACTGGAAAGCCATCTCAGGGAATGTGGCTTGCAGATATGCATTATTTAAAATTTTTTATTTTATTTCCCAGGCTTGCAGCTAATGTCTGAGACATCGAATTGCCTTTTCCTTTCAAGCCATCCACGCTTTGCCAGAAGATTATAGATTGGTAGGACACAGCGATTTTTACGGCTATTTTTCTTCATTTTAATCTCAACATTCAGACCAACACAGGCCCTTCCCAATGCCCTCTGGTGTCTGGATTGATGTCCTAGGTAACCCTTCAAGGTGTATGGGTTCCAGTCCTGACCACCGTATTGAAAGATCTCTGTGTGGAGTGGCAGTTACCTGGTACCCTGACGTGTAAAAAGGGTTCAGCCATTATTCCAAAATACTTATATAGTATCAACTTCATGTCAGGCACTAAGCCCAGACACTGCAGATAAATAAACATGATCTTCATTCTAATTTTCCATAAAATTAGGGTTTTAAGTAAACCAGAACAGCTGAGTCATGGGCCAGACAGACAGAAACCAGAGATGAGGGATAGCTCAGATCATGTTAGACAAAGCTGGCAGTAGGGAATTCAAGTGTTCCGAGTCAGAAGCAGAAACCCGAAAGATTGGGTGTATCATCTGTTATAAGGACAAAGAGAATTTCTCAGGACAGTATATGTTTCTTGGCCATACCACCCCAGGGCACTGCCAATGGCTTATTAACTCATACTAGTTTTAAAATTTGCCAAACCTTGACATGCTTGATATGAAAAACTCAACCCCCAAAAAACATTCAAAAGTGGTAGCAGGTCTTTTACTGAGCCTCCCAGCAGTCTCATTCTCTAGGGCAAATAGTCTAAGTTGTTAGATCAAAGGAGCCTCATGCTTCTTTGGTGAACACAATAGATTGAAAAAGAGCCCTGAGATACAGCCCAGAGGGAAATTGAGATCACAGAGATAATGGCGTCTCAGCTACCTGGTAACAAAATCCTTTGGGGTGGGGTATCATATTCATGTCTTATCCATGACATTTTTGCTCTATACCTTGGAAGAAAAAGTCACACTGAGTCCTGAATCCTTTCTGACAAGCAAATTACCTTGCAAACCACTGTTTTATTCTCTGGCCTTCAACCAGAACCTGTAATTCTTTATCCAAATGTGTTTATTGGATATAAAGACAATGTTGGCAAAGGTTTAACCGCAACATCAACCAAATGAACAGATGCAATTAGTCATGGACAGAACCTGGGGACCAAGTATGTTTTGAAGTACAGAAGAGACAAAACTGTGGCTAGTGCTTCAATGGGAGTTGACATTGTCGTGGGGCTCTGGAATACAGGAATTCTGCAGGGAATTTGGAAAGGAAAAAAGGTGCACTAACTCAAGAGATGGGCTACGTACAGAGGGCATCAAACTTTACTTGTGACAATTCTGCCTTGGTTGCCAATACAGTCTGTCAGGGACTTTGCCGGGGTTCCCAACAGTGCCAGGAAGCGAGGTTCCCTTCTACCTCCGAGCCGGCAAGGAATGGATGAAAACTCAGGAATCTGATGCAGTTTTAAAAGGGCTTTACTATCACAGGTTCCAATATACAATCCAAGAGCAGGAAAACCTCCGGACTCTGGGTTCCCAGCTAGGCCCCAGCCACGAGTAGGCCAAGATGGCTGCCACCACGTGTTGAGGCCCAACAGAGATGGAGAGGACTGAGAGGCAAAAAGGAGAAAAAAAGAAGGGATTCTTTCTTCTCGCAATTTATTTTGTAGCTAGAAATCCGCCCGAACTTCCCAGCCCGGCCCACTTTGGGCTGGGCTATCTAGAGATGAAAACAGGAAAATAGTTCTATAGAAATGTATCAACTTCAGGAGACCTTCTGGCTGTTTACAAGGATCCAGAGCTAATTCAAAGCCTCCTAGCAGAGCTGGGAGGAGCTGTAAGCTAAATGTAACTTCCCCTGGCAGGAAGGATCAAATACTCTTAGGTAATTTCTTCCAGCACCTCACCCTAATGTCTTGAGCCAAGATCTGCCTGGAATTGCCTTTATAGGGTAGAAAAAGGGGTTTCTCAGATGGCATGTCTCTGTACCAAAGACTATACTAATGCCAGTTAAATATTTCTTCAAGCCTTCACAAGAGTCTCGTCTACTTCATGGTAGTTTTGTATTTTAGTTGCCTTTGAGTTATCAGGGAGCCATGCTTGCTTGCTTGGAGGCAAACAGCATTTCTCTCTGGGCTAATCACTTAGAGATCCAACGTGGCCAGGCAAATATGCTGCTAAGATCTAGCTAGTCCCACGATGATTGGGGCAGCACCAGAGAATATTTATACCAGCCAGTATAGAATACATGGTCGGATAAGACTGCCACATTCAGACTACCCCCTATCTATGAAGTGACCTGCAGGAGGCCATCCAGGGCAGATGCAGAGGCCTAGGCTTTTAGGTGTCCTGCAACACAGTCATCTGTATAAGATAAAATCAATCTTGAGTTCATGTTGATTCTTTCATCTCAGCACACATTTTTCTAAAAACTTGGCTTCTACACAGCCTGCATCAGAACCTTGACCTTGAAGGGATTTGCACATGCCTTGGGAGCTAGAGTATGGCGTGGATTGCGCACTCAGGCCCCCTCAGGTAGAGGATAGAAAATACAGGATCATCCAAACTAGCCGATTTAGTCATCCTCCCCTGCTGCTCTCAGTTTTCTACGAGACTGCACTGTCCACCTAGGAGCTCAGTGTGGCCATGTGACCAGATTCTGCTCGAGGGGATTGAGGGGGAGCCAGGCTGGCCATTCCTTTATGGCAGCCTCTTCCCTACAAAAGTTAACAAAAGTTAAGAAAAGATTTGAGTGCAAGCCTTTGTTTTTGAGAGGTTAATCCAGGAAGCATGGGGAGGTGGTCTGTCTGGGTATTCTGAGAAGTGGCTGCTCTCCTGGATTAAACAGGCAAGTAGGAAAAATATATAAGGGAGGAAAATTGGGAAGGAAGCCAGACTAAGCTAGGAGAAGCCATCCCTCCTCTGAGAGAAAGTGTGTGCAGTGTGTGTGTATGGGGGTGGGGAGAGGCAGGTAGGAAGGGTCAGGTCAGGGGTTGTCTTGGATGGCCAAGGGTTTAAGCAAGGCAGATCTTGAGTGAAGTCTGGGGCAGGAGTGCCAGGTGTTTCAGGAAGCACCCTGGGGAAGCTACTGTTCTCAGCAATGCCTAGGGCCTGCTGGGCTTTCTAGAGCAGCAACCAACCCTCCATGACCATGTACAGCCACAGCTACATATGATTTGGAATGGTTGCATGCATGCTCAGAGCTGTAGGAAAGGAGGCAAGAGAAGGAAGAAGGCCTTCAAGTACCACCATAGCAACTGAGGCACAATCCTACTGGCCCCTCTGGGAGAATGGCAACCCCTGCCCAAACCTGAGCAAGGTGTGGAGGGTAGGAGATACAGGGCACGATCATCCTCTTGAAGCGAGCTCTTTCATCCATCCTCTCTGCAGCTGCTGAACCAGCAACAGAAATGGCTATTAGTTAACCCAAGAACTAATGTGCTGGGTGTTGTTGCAACTTGCTTTAAAGAGAGCATGTCTACTTGTTCCTCCTTGCTTTTCTCCAGCATTGCCAACAAACTCTCTTCCCAAGCAAAAAACTGGGAGGTGAGTATAAAGTATGAAAATGCTCCCAGAATGCTTTGAGGGATACAGAGCAAGGGATTTTAGGTAAAATAAAATAGAACAATCCACTCTCCCTGACTTGGGCAAGGGCACACCACCAAGTCCCTGATTATAACCATTTTTCTCTTCTTTACAACTCTCAGACATGGGGCAGAGCTGCTACTGGCTCTCCCTGTGCCCAGCCGCTCACGGAGCACCCGAGAGGGATGGCGGGTTCTAGCTCTGGCCCGCCCCAGCAGAGCCTCACAGCAAGCCAGACGACCCCCAACTCCATGAGGGCCTCCATTTTCCATATCCGGACTTCCGTCTCATCAGAACTCCACCCAGCAGACCAGCCTATCACAGCCCGGCTCCGTGGCTGCAAACACGGTTCATCAATAAATGCTGGATTTAGAGGTGACTACAAGAGTATGCCACCCGCACGGCAGAGCCTGGCAAGCTACCCGTGTCGTATTTGATATGCTAGATGCCAGTAACAATTATAGACCTCATTCCCATGACCTGATGGAATGGTTTGAGGCTCTTTATGTTCCTGGTGCAAGCAGGTGCCCTTGGGCTCTACTAGCATGAGACAGAACATATGGAGATGTTACTGGTGCCCGCGAGTAAATCGATGATGAACGGGAAGACAGTGATACAGTGATTACAACTCTGAAAACATATGCCCAATGGGGAGAGTGGAGAGTAGAAGAAAATATACCAAAGCCATCACTGATGGGTGAAATTATGGAAATTTTTCCTTTATTACTTTTACAATGTTCCATGATATATAAATTCACCTCTTTGGTTTAGATGTCCATATTAGATTATTTTCCGTTTTTCTATACTTACACATAAAAATGTTTCATATTTCAAAACAATTGTTCTTTATAGCCCTCCCACAGTAGATACCTTAAGATCTCTCCTTCCTCGTCTGCTTTACACCACCTCATTCTCTTTTGCCACCAGGAAACTCTTCACTGCCACATTCTTACGACCAAGAAAATCAAAAGGGACCATAAGCTCTAAGTCTTTGGTGGCTTGTTAAAACATAGAGATATTGAGTGAATGGCAAGCCGGGGTCATGTCTGGTCACGCAGCTCACTGAATCTCGGGGAATGGCGTCACAGTCTCTCCTGACAGGATGTGGGCAGACACCCCTCTCTAAGACAGTGTCACTGTGTAGCAAAGCCACTTGTCAAAGCTATACGCTCTCTGGGACAACAGCAGGCCACACTTCTCGACTCCTGATCCTTGCCATGTTTGTGTGACAATGGCAACCCATGGAGTAGTGGGATCAAGCAATTTCCAGATCTCAAGGAAAGAGGAGTCTGCGTTGCAAACGACCCCTTAGAAGACAGCTGCTCACTCAGCTGAAACATCCTTTTAAGGTGTTTACTTGGCAGACATAACCTTTAACTGTGTGATGCTGGGCTGGAGAGATAGTACAGGGCTTCAGGTGCTTTCTTGCATTCTGCAGATCCAGATTCATAGCTCCAGCACCACATAAAAACCAAGCACCATCCTAAACAGAGCCAGGAATAATCCCTGAACACTGCTGGGTATTTCCTAAAAAACAAAGCTAAAACAAATAATAGTAATAATTGTAGTATGCCAGGAGATGTTTATGTAGCAGAGCCTTTCACAGCTAATACACTATAAATCTCACAGGCCTGTCAAACTGCCCCATAACCTTGGTCTACATCCAGGGTGTCCACGGTGAATTCGGCTGCAGAGAGCAATGGAACTCACTTTGAAAAAGAAGCCTTTTGCAATCATAATACAGTGAGGGAGGCAATGCCCTTGATGCTCCCTGTAAAATCTCATTACAAGCCCAGGGAGATAGCTCAAAGGGTGGAGCACATGCGTGAGTGGCATGCAGGAAGTCGGGATTCAATTCCCAGCATTTCACGGTCTCCAAGTACCATCTATTGAAAGAAACCCCAGGCACTGAGCCAGAAGTTGCCTCTGAGCACTACTGAGTATGTTCCTAAACCAAAACAAAGCAACAACAGAAATATCTCATTCATTTTTCTATTTCCCCATGTACCATTCTCCTGTGAAAGTAGTTTAAACTAAAAAAAAAACTTAGTTTATCTGTCCCTAATGATAAGGATTACACACGGATCTCTCAATCCCTAACACCTCAGAAAATTACCATTTCGCTTGAGAGACAGGCAATCACAATGATAGTGGTTGAGTTAGAAGCTAATCTCCACAGGCACAAGGGCGTAGGTGACACGATCACCATTTTTATTATTTTTTGTTTTGGAAGTGAGGGAAAACTGAGGTCCTTAAAGATAAAAACTTTGCCCAAGGCCATAGCTAGTACATGATCAGATTCAAATATGAGCAATTTAATTTCAGGACCATGTGCTTGCTTTGGCAGCACAGATACTAAACTCCAGGACCAGAAACAAAATTTTCAGGATTCTAAAATGCTGAAATCTGCATCAGTCTGCAATCTCTGCCAACGGTGCTTCCAGCAGTCCTGCGCTTCGTCTGCACCGGTGGGTTTCCTCCTTTTCCCTCCCTCTGTGCTCTCACTCTTGACATCCACCCTTCTCCCGTTGACAGCTCCTGCTCTGGAAATGTACAGCCATGCAAGGGATGACATGATCTCCCTCTTCCTTGATCTACTTAATCTGATTAGACACAAATTGTAATATGCCTTGATTCTCAGAATTTCCCTTTGCCAAATTAAGTCTCCTGAGGCCTCTCACACACAGACCTTGATTTATGAACACCAGACTATCTCAGTCCTCTGTGATTTTCTTTATTGAAAGCATGCGATGCCAGCTCTCAAGCAGAAGAAAGCTACTGATAAAATCTTGGTTTCCTATGAATTCAGGGGACATCAGAGGTCATGTGTTTTGAATGTAGAGTAAATCACCTTGACTTTACTCACCAGAATTACAATGAGAAAGTGACAACCAGGCAAACCCTGGGCTTTAAGAAGATACTGGCTTGACTTTACAATACTAAAGAGTATGGGATGATTATTTTTAGTAATTCAGCATCAACCTTCTAAAAGGCTTCTTCTACAAGGAATTTATTTGTAGCACACGGTACCCAGTCTGACTGTAATTAGGATAAAACTATCCACCATTTATTAATAATTCACTTATTCCCAGCAATGCCCAACACAATCCACTTACCTTTTCACTCCCAATTTAGAGAGAAGAAAATGGACACCCAGAGAGATTAATTTACCTATTCCAAGTGTGATTGGTAGAATCATCACCCCACTCCCAGCCACTGATGTCCATGTCACAAATCCAAGAATCTGTATGTGGTCATCCTGCAAGGCAAAAGGGATATAGTAGTTGAGATTTAATCCAGGATAATTTTCCCATTGCAAACCCTTAACTAAGTAGTGGACCCACTAGGAACCTAGTCTTGATAAGGGCAAGGGGGAGGGTGGGAGAAGGGATTGACTCTGTTTTCCTAGTCACGAGTGAGGTGGGGCCACAGTCAAGGAACATCTGAGCTCCCTTTAGCTTGTTTTTTTTTTTTTTTTATTGGGGGTGGGCATTAAACAGTGCTCAGGGACTAGTCCTGGCTTGGCGCTCAGGGTGTGAACTGCTAGGCTGGGGATAGAATGCAGACCTTCAATATGCTAAGCTTTTGCCCTCCAGCCTGCTGAGCTGTCTCTCCAGCCCGAACCTTTAATGGTTAGAAAAGGCAAGAACAAAGTTCTTCCTGGTAGACTCAGAAGGAACAGAGCCTTGACAACCTATGTTAAAATTGAAACCGATCTTAAGCTTTAAACTGGTTCCTTACAGGACTTCCAGAACTGTGAAATGTTTAAAATTGGTTGTCAGGTCTGGTGGGTATGATTTGTATATTGGGGGCCAGAACTCTACCCCCCCATTCTAGGGTTGTCTTCCCATGCTCAGAGGCTACTGCTACTCTGTGCTCAGGGGTTACCCCCAGGAGTTCTTGGAGGACCATCTATTGCTGAAAATAAAACTTGGGCCTTTTGTAACAATGCAGATGCTCTAGTCCATTGAGTTGTATATCCAACCTTAAATAGATTTTTATATTACCATCAATTTGATATTAAGAAAATGCAAAGTTTGGAAGACTTTTAAAGGATAAAATGTGAGATGTCCCCCCAAGGGGCAATAACCAAAGGAAAAGCTTACAGGACACAGAACTGTGGTTGTCTTTCTACAGTACTCTAGTACATGGTGAAGCTGTAACCACAAAGTCAAGAGTACATATGTTAGTATTATTTGTCAAATAACACTGGGACTTTAACAAATAATACTGGGAGCTTGTTAAACTCTCACTTTTCAATTAAACACTTGAACACTTGAATCCCGTTATTCATCGATTTGCTCGAGCAGGCGCCAGTAACATTTCCATTGGACTCTATCACGTGCCAATGTAGCGCAATGGCATCAGGTTGATTCAGGAATATGAAGAGCCTCAAACCATTCCTTCAGGGTCTTGACAAGGAAGTCTGACCATCTTGCAGGTTGGCGGCCACGTGATCTTTTGACATCCCGTGGGATCCAGTAGGTAATGGCTCTAGTCCAGCGGTTGTCTCCAAATTTCATTACATGTCCAGCCCATCCTGATTTTCAATGCCTTGGCAAACGAGACAGCGTCCCTGATTCTGGAGTAGCGACGGAGGTCAGAACTCCGGATTCCTTCTCTCACTTGAGTGAGGCGTGATATTCCAAGCATAGCTCTTTCGATTCCTCTCTGGGAGACCCGAATAACATTCTCATCCTGCTTTCGTAGGGCCCAGTTCTCTGGAGGCATATGTTAATGCAGGGAGAACGGTGGAGTCAAGGGTTCCCGGAGCCGGAGGTTCTTTGTCCTTTTAGCTATTTCTTCGATGCCTTTGAAGGCATTTCATGCCGCTCTCTTCCTCCTGTGCAGCTCAGGTTTTAGGTCGTTCATCATGTTGACTTCTCGACCTAGGTACACATAACTGCTGCATTCAGAGATTTTTGTTCCATTGAAAGTGAATGGGGCCTCTGGAACTAGTTCATTTTTTATGAACATAGTTTTCTTCAGATTCAGCTGTAGACCTATCTTTCCACATTCTCGGTCAAAGTCAGCCAGCATTTGTGCTGCTTGGCTAATGTTTGGTGTTATTAGAACGATGTCATCAGCGAAGCGGAGGTGGTGTAGTTGCCGACCATCTATCTTCACTCCCATTCCTTCCCATTCTAATTGTTGCATGATGTTCTCGAGGGTGGCGCTGAAGAGTTTTGGTGAGATGGTATCACCCTGTCGAACCCCTCTTTTGACATCAATGATCACTTCTTTGTAGAATGGTGAGATCCTGGTGGTGAATCCGTAATACAGCTCACAAAGGATCTTGATGTATTGGGTTTGAACACCCTGTTTGACTAGGGCTTCGATGACTGCTTCAGTCTCCACAGAATCAAAGGCTTTCTGTAAATCAATGAACGTGAGACAGAGCGGCATCTTGTACTCCCCACAAACCCCAATGAGCTTGGTTACTGTGTGGATATGGTCGATTGTGCTGAATCCTTTCTGGAAGCCTGCTTGCTCACATGGTTGTCCTTCATCTAGTGTTCTGCTAATCCTGTTCAGGATGACTCATGTAAACAGCTTGTAGATGACGGGACAACAGGCAGATGGGGCGATAGTTGCCAATGTCGTGAATGTCTCCCTTCTTGAACATTAGAACTGTCCTGCTGGTTTTCCATTGGGAGGGTACCTTGCATTCGGAAAGGTAGCGTGTGAAGAGCCGAGCTAGTGTATTGATGAGTACCGACGGCAGATTCTTCAGGTCTGACTTTGTCTAGGCCTGGTGCTGTTCCCTTCTTTACCGACGAATGGCATGTGGATTTCAGAAGGGAAGAACGTTGGGAATGACATATCCATCCTGTGGAATTTGGTACGTGGGCAGGTGGATGTGGCTATCAAAGAGATTTGAGTAGAAGTCATGGATAATCTTCTCCATTGCCTTTCTGAAAATGTGATAGATCCATCAGGGCATCGGAGGGCAGTCATCTTGGTCTTATAGCTGGCGAAGGACAGATGGGTGGTGCGAATGCTTTTCCAAGCTTCTGCTGCATCTTCCAGTATTTCTGCTCTTCTGTCTTTGAGGTCTTCTTTTATCGCTTCTCTGCACCGTTTAGCAAGCTTGGACATTAGAATTTGGTCACCTGAGGCTCGCACCTTGCCACTCGAGGCGAATGAGCTCGAGAGTTTCTGAAGACAGGCGTCCTTTTGTGTCTTTCTCTCTCTCGGCATTCTTCGCACAATCATGGAGGTGCTGAACCAGTCGGTTGTATTCTTCATCGATGTCGTCAATGGTGGTATCTTCCCTTGTTGCTGCAATGGTGCCAAAGAGTTCCCAGTTGGTGGTCGTTCTGGGAGTTCTCTTCTTAAACTTTGCAGCCTTTTCTCCCCGTTGTGGGAAGTAGAATTTTGCACGAAGGAGACGGTGGTCCGATCCTGTTTGGAATTTGGGGACGACAGCAACATCGGTCAGACAAAACCGTCGATTGAAGATGATGTGGTCAATTTCATTGTGGAACTGTCCACCAGGAGATTCCCATGTCCAAAGTTTCACTTCAGCCTTCTGGAACTGTGAGTTCCCATGAATGGTCTTGGTGGACATGATGAACTCAGATAGTCTCTCACCCTGTTCGTTCTATTCTAGGCCATGGGTCCCAATGTGGAGTTCTTCAGCCGATCTTCTTGGTCCTATCTTGGCATTAAAATCATCGACTATGATCTTGTAGAAGGTGTGATCTTTTTTATAGAACTCCTCCAATTCCATGTAGAATTTCTCAATTTCATCTCCTTTGTATGTGGATGTTGGTGCTTAGACAATGAAGATAAAAATTGCTGGCAGTGGGCCACATCTCTTCAAGTGTAATCGTCCTATCCGGTTTGTTAGGCATTCAAATGAATCAATGTTGACGGCCATGTTGGTGTTGACAAGGACACCAACACCACCTACGCCTCTTTTGTCGCATGTTCCAAGGAACAATTCTTCTCTGGTGTCAAATACAGCGTGATGCGACTGACGCGCTCCTCGTCTCAGTCAGACCAATGATGTCATACTTGATCTTTTGCGCTTGCACCATCAGATCCTCAATATATGCTTCCGATGCCAGCGTATGTGTATTGAAAGTACAGACAGTCATTTTAGTCCTTTCGTTTGGCAGCCTAGGATGGCCGTGAAATTTTATCAGGCACTGCTTGTTTGCCTTTCTTACTGCTGCCATATTAAGGGCTCTTACAGGGTCAGGAAAATAAACATTTTTGTTACTGGTTTTGGCATATCAAACACGCATCGGACAGCTTGCCAGGCTCTGCTGTGCGGGCGCTATACTCTCATTACTTTGTGGGGCTCTCTCAGAGGGGTGGGGAGAATATTCACAGCAATTTGGAGGTAAAACACGCAGCCACACAGTGGCCATGCCCAACGGGTAAAGCTGGTTTCTGCTCTGCCAGGTGTATCTGTGTTTGTGGCTCAAGCATTCCTGGACTTGAAATACTCTCCTCTGAAGGGCGGGTCTTTGCAGGGTGGGTCCTTGTAGGCTGGTTTTCTGACAAGCTGGGCTGGAGACTGGATTAATCTGTTGGGTGGAGTTCTTACGAGCTGTGGAGTGTGGATGGTGAAGATTGCTGCCAGCAAGGTGTGGGGTTTCTCTGGGCTCTTCCGAGGCTCCATCGGGATGGTGGGCTCAGGTTGGAAGTTGCTCTCGTGGTCCATGGAATGCAGGGGGTTCAACGGGGAAAGCTGGTTTCTGCTCTGCCGGGTGTATCTGTGTCCACTTTTCAATTATTATATTCATATTTAGAGTCAGGGAAACAAAGGGTTGTTTAGTTGGTGATAAAGTCAACATAGGAAAATGCCTGGGACTATCTTTATAATTAAAATACTGGCAAACCCTAATGAGAATGGCATATATCAAAAAATTATTAATTGTTGTTTTTCATCATTGGAAAACAACTAGTGATGGCAAGGTTGTGACAAAAGAGTACCCCTCATCCACTGTTGGTGGGAACGTCATCTGTTCAGCCTCTGTGGAAAGCAGTATGGAGAACTCACAAAGAAAAATTAAAAGGAATAGGACTTCCTTATGTCCCAGCAATAATACCACTTCTTGGCATCTATCTTCAAACACTTGATCACTTGATCACTTGACATCCCGTTATTCATCTTTTGCTTGAGCGGGTGCCAGTAACATTTCCATTTGACCCTATCACGTGCCAGTGTAGCCCAATGGCATCTGGTTGCTTCATAAATATGAAGAGCTTCAAACCGTTCTTTCAGGGTCTTGATGAAGAAGCCTGACCATCTTATAGGTGGGCGGCCACGTGATCGCTTGACTTCCCGTAGGATCCAGTCGGTAATGGCCCTAGTCCAGCGGTTGTCTCCAAATTTCATTACATGTCCAGCCCATCTGATTTTCGATGCCTTGACAAACGAGACAGCTTCCCAATTCTGGAGTAGCGACGGAGGTCAGATCTCCGGATTCCTTCTCTCACTTGAGTGAGGCGTGATACTCCAAGCATAGCTCTTTCAATTCCTCTCTGGGAGACCCGAATAGCATTCTCATCCTGCTTTCCTAGGGCCCCAGGTCTCTGAGGCGTATGCTAATGCAGGAGAGAACAGTGGAGTTGATGAGATGTGCCCAGAGCCGGAGGTTGTCTTTTTAGCTATTTCTTCGATGCCTTTGAAGGCATTCCATGCCTCTCTCTTCCTCCCGCGCAGCTCAGGTTTTAGGTTGTTCATCATGTTGACTTCTCGACCTAGGTACACATAACTTCTGCATTCAGAGATGTTTGTTCCATTGAGAGTGAATGGGGCCTCTGGAACTAGTTCATTTTTCATGAACATAGTTTTGTTGAGATTCAGCTGTAGACCTATCTTTCCACATTCTCAGTCAAAGTCAGCCAGCCTTTGTGCCGCTTGGCTAATGTTTGGTGTTATTAGAACGATGTATCTCCCAACACAAAAACATTAATTCAAAACCATAACACACTATGTTAAAGAAACAAAGGAAGGTAGCAGCAAATGGCCAAAGGCAACACAACATGAGAACTGATCCAAGAAACAGTTTGTGTGGGCGGGGAGGCGGGCAGTGATGGGTGTGGTGTTGGAATCACGAACGTAGGAAACCATCATTAACAATATTGTAAATCACAGTAACTCACCCAATGAAAATAAAAATAAAATGTTTAAAATGAACCAAAAAATAAAAGATGGCAACCCTATGAGTTAAAAAGCCAAAGACTTCATTATGATAAATTCTGTTCAATAGACATATAAGCTAAATAATATGTAACTCTAGGACAAGATGCTTGCTATGATTAAAAAGGATAATTTTATACTCTACTTATATTCTACAAAAAACTTCCATAATTAACTAGAAAAAAAAAAGAAAACCCAATAGATAATGGGCAAAGGATATGCATAGTTTATTTGAAGATGAGATTCCTAAGCTCATTAATAATCAGCTAAATGCAATTAAAGTAATGGATGTAACATAATGCACCCATCACAACAGTGTTAGGCCCATAATTAACAGTCCAAGCTGATAATGCTGGTGATGGGATATTTCTGTGCTCTGTTGATGGAAGAGACACTGGTTCTGTCATTCATGAAATCTCCTATCTTGTATCTGCCCTCCTACTAAACACTCATCTCCCGGGTAAATATGCCAATGATCAGCTCACAGGTTCATGAAGAGGCATGTAAGTTAGGTGTAATCTGGGGCACATCATCTTCCCCCACACCATGCTGTGTTGTGATGCTTTGACAGCACACTTGCTGTCCAGAGATTTGGCTGTGTCTTAAAACATGCTGGTATGGGAATGCAAAAAAAGAAACAGAGGAAGTTCCATTGCCCAATGCCATGTAGTCAAATAAAAAAACACAAAATGACATTGTTGATTCTACAAGGAAACACATTTTTCTCCAAGGACTCTCTTTTTACTAAACACATTGAATCAGCTGCCCATGGGAAGAAGGGAACAGAAGAGATCAGGGTAAAAGGGAAATCAGTTGGATAGGAGTGGTGACACCTACAGAGAGCAGTGATGCTCATATGCTGTAACTTTTAGATAGATCGCTCGGGTGCCTAAAAGAACGGAAATCATAGTGTAAGAAGGAGAGAGCTTTTTAGCAATAAACCACACCAGGGGAGCAAGTCCCCAGGGTCAGGTACTTTTCCCTGTCAAACTGGTTGGAAAATGTGAAGTGTTGACAGTCACTTAATGTCATCTGACTTTCTAGAATCTTCTGAGTGAGGGAAGAATTGAGACAGGGTAACTTGCACCAGGAAAGGGTCTCTAAAAAGGAGAACCAATGGATCATTTCAGGTGCGCGGGGGGTGGGGGTGAGGGGGTAGGTAGAATTAGAACAAGATAGATAAATTTTAGTATTACAAAATGATATTTTCTTCTGCTTGGACTAAGCAACTGTGCAATAAATATAAATGAATGAATGCACAAAGAATGACCAACTCTTAGAATAAAGGACAAACCAAGTGTTACTTTTCCTTCTAATTTTACATCATCCTTTATTTCCCCTAAATTCTTTGCTGGTATAGCTCTGATTTTTCCATTTTTGTATGTGACTTACATCTCTGCAAATACGGTAACTTCTCAATTGATCTGCATGGTATTTGCATTGCAGACACAGACTGGGACAGTCACTGGGAACCGATTTCCTAAGTGATCATTCAGAAGTGACTATCAGATCATTATGTTCACAGCTCCCCAAGCAAACTATTCCTCTGAATACTCAAATAAAGAATTCTCTGCTGACAAAGATGATCTCTGCTCCTTCCACTTTGCAGGTAAGGAAACAGAGATTCACTAAGGCTAAAACATATGCCCTAAAACACAACAAAGCACAATGGGAGGGACACCCTCCCCCAGTGTCAAGGTCATGTTCCAAAGAACTGTGAAGGGCATAAAGGAATAGGATGAGTGTAGCAAGGAAGTACAGGCTGATTATTGTAAGTCATTACTAGTAATAGAGAGAACATGCATGGTTCTTCTGAGGGAAATGGAGCTTCTCAGTTTGCCATGGAGTTATTGTCCTTCCTCATGAGCCCTTTTCTCAAGGTAGCAAGGAAAGCAAAACCTCTCAAGAAGTGACATCTCTAGGTGTGAAAACAGCCACCTTGGCTTTTGCTCAGTCTGTTGCCTTCTTGAGGAACAGAGTGCAGTGAAGAGAGTTTTTGTTTCCAGGTAGCAGAGAGAGAGGGGATCTGAGGCTTGATCTCTGGATCCCCACTCTGTCTAACTGGTGGCCCCATCCACCTGTCACTGCCTGTCTGGTTGGCACTGACCCAGGCTGAGGATGGCTGCTGAAGATGAGGGCTTCTTCTCTTCTGGGCAATGCCGAAGGTGCGCCTTCCATCTTGCCAGTGTCTTCCCAGACTCAGCCCAGCCTCCAGAGTCCAGTCTTCAGGTTTCCTTGATGAGGAGCCCCTCCAGCCCCCTCCAGCCAGATCTCATCCCTCTCAGGAGTTGGAAGCCGCCCAAGAATTCAGAGAAGCTCATGATTCCTTTGAAAGAGCCTGGAGCACCTGTGTCAGTTGGGGTGTCCCCAGGGATGCTAAGTGAGAAAAACTCTCTTCCCGTATCCCTGTAGCAGAAGGTGTTGATCAGAAAACAGAAACTACTTGGGTATTTCAAACCCAGGGAGTTCAATACTGGCCAGTGGGGGCTGCAGGTGATGAGAAAAGAGACTCACCAGACACTGGGATTCCCCAGTGCTGAGCTGCTGCTCAGGGCTGCCCCAACAGTCAGGGAAGAAAACTGCCCCATTCAAGGTCACGTCCTTCCAGGACAACCGCCTCCCACCACTGTTAGAGCTAGAGCACAGAGCCCAAAGCCATCTCTCTTATTTGACAAATTTTCAGGGCCACTCCACTCCCCAACCTCCTAAGGCATCAGGCAGATCTTCTGTGGGTCTGAAGCACCGCATACTCCCCCTTCTGCCCTCACTGGTGTCCAAAGGTACCTCCTCAAGGGTGCTGGAGCATAAAACACTGTTTCCAGGGAGCCAGACCCACTGCATGCGTGATCTGGCCACGTCGACACCCCTCCCTGTGGGGCAAAGGTATCCCCAGAGAAGGAAGCAGGACCACACTTATCTTGCAGAGATGTTAGAGCCCCAAGTGGTGAGGGAGCAGAAGCCTGCAAGGACTGTTGCTCTGGCTGGGGATGGCAGACAAGGCCAGAGGAAATGAGGCAGTGTCCAAAGGCCTCTGGTAGCACCTGTCTCAGAGCTGGTCCCAACCATGAGACACATCCGGGTCCTGCTCCCACTGAAACTTGCTGTGAGTGGTCAATCCATTACCATTATTTTGAGTGCATCCATGTGCCCTGCCCTGGTAAAACTTGATTTATGGGAGGGAAACATGACAAAAATACAGCCCCAACAAACAGCCATAAGAGGCCAGACGTACACTTCGGGAGCACTGGCCACTGAACCCAAAGGTCTTGTGCCAATCAGAAACATTAACTCTGGCCGGTGCCTCCAGCCCTGCAGGGCTGCTCCCCGCAGACTCTAGTAAGAGCTGGAAATCATCAACATTCTGCTCACTACCCTCCCAGCGCAGCACAGAAAATGCCTTGTCACTGGCAACGGCCTGCTTCCAGCTCTCTTTCTTCCTCATCGTGGAGAGGAGCAGAGCCCAGTAACCAAAGGATGCAAAAATGCTTCTATTTTGTCCTGCCAGGGGGACCCTACTGAGGCCAAGTAACCCCAGGAGGAGGCCAGGAGGAAAGTCTGCTAAGGTCGTTCAGTATCTTGTGAGTGAAAAGAACTATCCCAATAGATGGGGCAGAAGAGAATAAGTAAACGGATCAGAAATTATAATGGGGGGGGGGATAGGAGTTTCCTTTAATTTTCCTGACTAACAACAAAAGGCAAGGGATGATCAAAATAATGAAGGAGATCATTTCAGCAAAGAAAGTAGAAATGATGACTGGACCTAGAAGATGCTGGAAGCACCTTTGGCACTACTGAATCGCATTCAAGGTAGTAG